>JBBPLG010000018.1:0-124155 GCA_038089695.1 Xanthoconium separans | reverse complement strand
ACACATGCAGTTGACTGGCGAAGATTCTTACCAGATTGCCATTATGGGCGTTCAGGGTCTCCGTGTAGAGATAGTCAGCGACGCTCCCCCGCCCCCTGATGAACCACCGTGCGTCCTCTTCCCGCCTCCTCGATTTCTCGCTCACGTTTGTGCAGTCCACCCCCGTAAGTATCCGACACTCCACATGCACACCGCGTAACCATACCGTCCTCCTTCAGTCCCCCCCCAGTCACTGAAATGCCTGCTACTTTCAACCTTGAGCTCGTTCCAGGCCAACAGATCGCACTTGAAACTACCGTTTCCTCCGCCGACGACGTCGACATGGCTTGTATGGAGGATGGTACCATCGTCGAGGGCATGTTCTGGGGAAAACTCAACATTGTACACTCGGGCGATACCCACACCGTCGATTTCACCGGCACAAAGATGAGAGATCCCGACATCACACCAGACTTTCTCTTTGATTCTCGTGTCATGACCAAGCTTACCACCGCCGCTCGACCCTCCTCTGCCAAGTGCCACCTCAGCATCCTCGCTCCTGCCCAACAATACTGCGATGTCATCTTGACAGTCAATCCCCTCTGGTCACTCTCCTTGACTTGGCCACCCGCCGAGAACGTCGGAGAGAATAAACACAAATATTTCTTGCGAGTACACCCCGGCGGTGCGCTCGAGCACTTTGAGAGCGAAATGGTTGTGACATCCCTTTACTATGAAGCGGTGTAAGTGATCGTTCAGACCCCTCTTCCCTTGGCGTTGACGACTTTTCTCCCTATCAGACCCGACCCAGCCATGATCGACCCACATGAATTTATTGCTCCACGAAATGGCTTTGCAATGTCTTTTCGCGACTTCATATCTCACCTGATGAACGTACTGGACCAGCTCGGAATGTCACTGCACGCACGAACTAACTTTATCAAGTATGCTTTCCTGGCCGTCGATCATTTCTGGGTTCTCACTGGACTCTTGCAGTAACAATTTACATGCATTCTCTGGCCACAAAAACATTGCATATCGCTTCCTTTCTCCTACCAAGATAGCCAACGCCATTGACATCTCTGTCACTGCTGATCCCTGCGTCTTCACTCGACTATTCCTTATCTTCCGCGGCATATCAGATGACGACCTCGGACTGTTTGCCGGAGCTGGCGAGAAGGAAGCCAATTCTATGAACTGGAGAGAGTCCGTCGGGTGGTCCGAGAATTCCAAAGACACGACGTTATTCCGTGTCCTGGAGACTTCTGTCTGGGAGATCACCTAGACCCCGATCGAGATTTGACCTCGAGCAATGGGGCTGCCGGCAGCCTTTCGCTACCATCTACATCATTCCTCATTGTCACGCGCTGGTATTGACTGTCACCGATATCCTAGAGCACACTCAAGCGTTACCCCTGCTGTCATGTTTTTGTCACCTTGCTATCTTCGTCATTAATTCACTTTCTGGACGGTTTTCTTTTCGATCCCACGTCACATTGTTTCCCCTAGTCGTTGCTCTCTGACGAGCTTGTATGGTTTGATCTTTCGTCCTTTACCGAATGTATCAACAGCTGTTTTGCTTCGCCTTTGTCCTTATGATTAATGAATTCTAAATTCCTGTAGTCAATACCAATTTGGTGTCTCGCCTTTTCATCCACTTTTCTCGTCGTGTGCATGCCCGGAGACATTTGCCGTGCTTCGTTAATACTTACACGTATTACCTTGTTAACTTGGAACTCAGCCAACCAGACAGGCAATTATTGGTTCTACGTCGTCGACGTTTACTGTACTGTTACAGTAAACGCACGACAAGAGGAGTATGTACATCAGGGTATAGAGTACAAGATAATTACACATGATGAGTGGGGTAGATCTACAGCACGTTGACGAATAAGAACAGGGATCATCCATTGTACATCTGAGCCAAATGAGTGATTGGGAGTGTGTGAAAAGAAAGGTCGATGACGTCGAACGAGTCACCCAAGATGACATCTATGAAGTGCAGAGCCCGTCGGCGATGGCCAAGGAGGAGTGTAATGCCAATCTGACTTGTGGAGGTCCGAGTCGCGATCGCGGACCGGGGAGAGCACGTTGCCGTACACTAGGAAAGGATTGGTGAATGACCGTCTCCAGGGTGGGCCAGATTGTGTCCGAGTCTCCGTGGAGATCGACAAGACGCGTGGAATATGCACGCGATGCGTAATAATACAAGAGTGGCGAGGTCTGCGCGTAGTAGTGTTCAAGGCGACGAGCAAACGTTTCCTAGAAAAGGATAGACGATCAGTGCCACACTACAAGTAGAAAGAAACCGAAAATATTTGTACTGGGTTATCGTCTGATCGCTTCGTCAGTGGTTCACCTGTCACGTCATCCAATCCTGGGATCTTTGGAGGATTATAGGATGTGCTGTAAATACGACCCGACGGGAGGTGAACCCAGCGATCTGTGATCCACTGAAACAGCAGGTCGTCCGAGATGTCGACGTTCACGATTAAATTAAGTGGTATGTTGTGTTTCCTGCCACCAAGTCAATGGCTGAATGTCCCAGAAAAGGATACTTGGCTCACGCAAGGAAATTATCTAACATTTTTCCCTGTCGCTGTGTGCGTGGGAAACCATCTAGGATCCAGCTCTATGAATGCAACGCGTGAGTGAACGTCACCAAGATGACGAGAAGACACCCACATTCTCTTTGAGGGTATCGAGTTCAGTGGTAATCAAGTCTAGCATCATTTCGTCTGGTAGGAGACCGCCAGCAGCGACGATCCCTTCCGCTTGCCTCCCAATGTCAGTTCTAACAAGAGCTGAGTCAGTGACATGCGCGCTTGGCAGAACGCAAGCCCAACCTTTCGGCAATGTGATGTCGAAGTAGATCGCCAGTAGATATGGTGGAGACGTCGTACTTTTCCGAGAGACGCGCAGCAAGGGTGCCCTTGCCACAACACGGTTTCCCGAACAAGAGCATTCGCAGAAGGGGCTTGTTCTGGGTGGACGTCTTTTCGGACGTGGATATATTCATGTAGGGCGGCAGCTCTTTCGACCTATACGGGACAATGCTGCTGACGGATCGTACAGCGTTGTGCAAAGGCAAGCGGGAGCGAGAGGCGAAGGCGATGAGGGGTATCATGAGTGCTTGCGGTAAGACGGGATGCGAAAGAAGTGGTATTTTATGGAAATCCGGGCAGGTTGGGAGAGCTGGCGGGTATAAGAAGCGGGTGGACGGCGGAATGGAAGATGGCTTGTGTTACTACTATGCGCGGCATTGACCTTGAGGGGAACAAAAAGACAAGGCTGACTGTACAATGCAAGCGGGCTGTGTGGCAAGCGGTGTGGCTCCCTCGGCCGGGCCGCCGCACCAGATCAACGCGGGCACGCATTTCGGGTTCGACGTGGACTATTAGTTTTTACTTAGCACTACGGACAGGATCCTGGCGGTCCACAATCGAAATAAAAACATGTCAAGATCATCAATTACGCCACACCGCGGGACTTGGCCTCGGCGATGGCAGCCTATCCGTTAGTACGAAAGGATTGCTCAGGCTATGCCGTCCTCGACGAGGCAAACGTTCCCGCAGACACGGGAACAACGACAAAACGATCCCTTCAAGCTTGGGCCAAATCTCATCCGACGTTTCGCCTTGAAGAGTGACCAGACGAGCAGCCTTGGGATTCGAGGCATAGTACGAGAGAAGGGGTGACGTAGAAGCATAGAACTGCTTCAAGCGGCGTGAAAAGATTTCCTGTGTGACACGAGGCGTGAGCTTCGTGTGCACAATGTGTAGAGAGCATCTTACTGGATGGTCGTCTGGTCTTTTTGTAAGAGGCTCCCCAGTTTCATCGTCGAATCCATCCACCTTGGGCCGGTTGTAGGACATGTTGTACACTCGTCCTGATGGGAGATGCACCCAACGGTCGGATATTCGACCAAGAATCACCTCGTCGGGAACATCAAGATTCACAACCAACGTCAGAGGTATATTTTGCCCCCTGAAGAACCAACCATTCAAGGGGGGTGCATACGCAAGGCAGAGGCAGGTACACATACTCTAAATGGGTATCCAGAAGTCTACCTTGTCCTAGAGTGCGGGGAAAACCATCCAAAATCCAGTGCTAAGGCACGTGTCAGTAAATCAGTACGATGGTATCACTCGAACTAACGACCTTGTCGTGAAGCGTGTCAAGTTTGCTGGTGACAACTTTGAGCATGAGGTCGTCGGGAACCAGTCCTCCCTGTGCTACAATTTCTCCGGCCTGACGACCGACCTGGGTCCTGTAAGCGAGTGAGTGGAGCGACAGACAGCAATGAGATGATGTGTACTCACCCCTCGGTGATGTGTTGGCGCAAGAGGTCACCGGTAGGGATTGTCAAAATGTCATACTTTTTCACGAGTCGTGAAGAGAGCGTGCCCTTGCCAGCGCCAGGTTTCCCAAACATGATCATACGTAGCATGTAACCATGGTTGCATTCGTCTACACCAGCGCGCAGGCCATGAAGAGAAAAGGGCAACGCCTTGCCTGAGGATGTAGAGTTTGCTATCGTGCGTGTGCCAGGAACATGTACGGCACGGATTGCAGACGCGACAAACCCACTAAGAGAGGACATAAAGGGATGGTCGTCAAGAAGGAAAGAGTCCGAAAGATGATGGCCCGAATTTATGTATTAATTGAGCCGTATCGAACGATGTTGGAATGTAGTAAGAGTACGATCTAACTCGGTAACAATTCGCTTGTGGGTTGTGGGTAGTCTGGACTTTTCAGGGGCGACCCTGACGGTGCCGAGAACAGAGGGACTGGGTTGCTGCGCTGTCATTGAGCACGCTGAGAAATGTGTCACTCTGAGGACGGCGATTCAACAGAACCCTATCTTAACACCGCGAAGTGCCAAGTTGGTTGACCACTGGCAGATTGATGGTAGGTAACATTTGCTGCGCGATGTAATACGAGACTTATGACGACGTGTAGATTTGAAACCACGAGCATATTAGTATCAAGCTCAGAACCAGAAATTGCCCTACCCGTAGGGCTAGTATGGCTTGGACGGTAAGGTTCAGCATCTCATAAATATTGACCCGCAGAATTCACGGTCGTCGCTATCGTCGTACCTGCCAACTGCCGCTCGCTGCCAGTGCGACCACAACCCGTTTGGCGATACCGCTAGTCGAATCTGACCTCTTGCTCGTTTCTTCCGCAGCTATGCGCCGTTGCCTTGTTGATGGTTGTATGTACCTTCGTCGTCCCATAACGCTCCATCAGACCGCAGTTCCACGCCCTCATCCAGATGAAATTTGGCTGTTCAAGCATGCTGGCCGCTCGCTGGTGAAGCGGACAGCGCGGGTATATATTGTGTTCATCGTCTGCTACCCATATCGCGGGTGTTTATTACCGCGGTACAGCCGTATAAATGCGCTCGGAGCTTTCTCTGCAGAATCGCGATCGAAAGCTCAAAACCGATTTATCATGAAGTGGTACCGCCTATCCTCCTGGATACCCGATATCTGGCGTCGTTGGTATATATTTTACCGCGCGGTCGTCGCGCATTAGCCCGTTGTGCATTTACTAGTAACACACCGTATGCTTCCCAGGTCTCTTCCGTGTAGAAGCTGGCACGTGAGCCAGTTCCGACGTCGTCGGATGCGAACCCTTGGTCATTACTTGGGGCGGTGATAAATGTATGTACAGCTCCAAGTTGCAACACAGAATGCAAGTGATTAAATAAAACCATGTGTCCAGCCCTTACTTGTATGTGTTCCATTCAATGACAGCTTCCAGATTTCACCGTGACAGTTCACAGTCGACACAGGAGTGCGTTTTACTTGACGCCGTTTTTTTGAATTTCCAAGATGTTCTCTGAAGTTGTTCCAAGAACAGATCCGACTGCATCCCCTATCGAGTACCGTACAATGCACATGAAACGACCTGGATGGTTTATTTGGCAGCTGACGCGTGGCAGACATGCATCCTACCGATTTTCTGGATTGGGACATTCATTGGGTTCACCCTGAAAGATTCCATGGCGATCTTGCTCAAACCGCACCAGTCACAGCTAGACCCGGGACAAGTCCCCCATGCCGTTCCTTTTCCCCATGCCGTTCCTTTTGGAAGGATTGCCCTTGAACCCTTCGGATCATCTAGCTACTGTTTGTTTGTCAACCTGATGGGCGTGGTCTGGTTTCTGAATGGAATGCCGTGTTGAGGATTCCTATTGACGTGTAATCACCGTCGAGGTTTCAAGTATTCCGATGTTTGACGATACGGTTTTTTTTTTGCATGTCCGCGCTGGGTTGACTTTCTCAGGTGTTGTCTTCACACGTAATTGTGTTCATGATCTCCGAGGTTCCTCGAAGGAAAACGTCTACCTTTAACACGGCTCTGACCTCGGTTACAAATCACCGCACGCAGAAATTGAACGACTGAAACACGATCAAGAACTCGGTCCATGTACATTAAATGCATCTCCAAAAGTCCAAGCCAAAGGGTCAGAGGGTCGTGTGACGGCACATGCCAGACCCCCGGATGTTCCTCAGCCTGGGATTGTATACAACCCCACCAGCGCCATGAGGGCCACCAGGTGATGCCCCACACGACCTCAGATGGCAAGTTGGTCCCATACTGTCAATGCTGAACTCAAATTTTGAATTGTGTGACCAAATTTGATTCACCATTTCGCACTGGTTCACGAGCTGACAGCCAGCCCATCGATTATGATCCACCCCATATATCTGTGGATTATTAGATTGCATCCCCACGTCGCAGATAAGTAGGTAGTTCCTAGAAAAAGCACGGCCGCATCTGAAACGGTCGTGTGCCAAAAATAGCTTGCACTAAGCAAACACGAATTCTGTGATTGACGGCCTCCCTGCGGGTCACTTTATACAGTTCCAAGGCCCGGCTCGTGACGAGACCAGCCAATGAGCTCCCTCATTTCTTTTACGCCGAGGACACCCCTGATGTCCTTTGTAGGGTCGAGCGCTATACAAATGGCTTCTGCAACGTGGTCCACATGAATGGGAGGAATCGAGATGGCGTTCGCGATTGAATGAAGGGGGGAGGAGAGCGGCGAACCATGCGAAGACGGAAAGGCATGAGCTACGGCTCGGAGCAAGGAAGATGGGGTTGGCAGGCTCTTTGGAACGTTTGCGTGTATTGAGGCAGAGAGGTCGATCAGCGCGGCAAGAGGGGACGTTAACGGCCTCTGGTGTGCATGGTACACGAGGCCTGGAGGACAATGTCGTAACTACATCCAAGAACGGATTTCGCAGGGCTTACTTGGGCGAATGAACACGCTCCGATGATTTGGGTGGTCGCGAAGGAGGTGGTTTATTCCCTGTTCCGCCTCGCGTTTAGTCTCGATATATCTGGCGGGTATCAGGGGGCGGAAAATATCTTCTGCCGAAATATAGATGAATGGGCGGACATGGACAACCTCAAGGTCGGGTTTACTTGATTTGAACGCTTCGCAGACTCGAAGGGCTGAAATGAGTGGACGGGTTCGAATTCATATCGGAGCAGCGGCTTATCAAGGCATCCAGGGAAGGACGTACCGGAATCTCGATTTATCACTTGATAGCTACGGCTTTGTAGTCTAGTGTCGAGTGGGTTGTCGCGACCGCGCGCAATAGCTGCAACGAGGCCGATGAGATCGCCATGTGCCAACGCAGACTTGTATTTTCCGTCTTCGAGAAGGGTTCCAAGGGTGTGGACGACGGCTCCGACTTTCGGCAGGATGTCCAAGTAGGATTCAGGAAGGAGGGCATCAGCCTTGCGCCACTCTACCTGGTAACAAAAGATAGGTGGGGATGTACTCTTGTTACAATAATGGGACAGACATTGGCAACCCAGGCTGGGGAATGACCCTTTGGAGTTTTGTAAGGCTTTCCGGAAGAGCTGTTGTTGGAAGGAATATTTATGGATGGACGAGATGACGTTGGAGAGCATACCTGATACTGGTCACCTGGATTCCGCGTGCGAGGGCGGCCTTGCACACAGCGGAACCTGATGGAGTAGATTGAGCTAGCGAGATGCAGCAAGGAATTACGACTTGCCAATGAAACCGTTTCCACCGACGACGAGTATTTTCAGCGGTAGTGGATTCATGAGGAACGTATTGAAGAGTGACGTAATATAAGTGATTGGCAATGCAAAGTACTAGGATACAATGACATCTTGCAAGTATACATACAGGTCTAGTTGTAACCAATTACGATCGGTGGTAAGCCACGAATACCTATGCCGGATAGCGCAGAATAAATAACAAAGGAATGCAACCTTTTCGTGACCCAAAGATCCAGTTTGGGGAATACCAATCCAACGAGGGATTATCGCCACCCGCGGCATTAAGGGCGCGGTGAGAACGGACAGGGACCAGCCTTTGGATGATGAGTCAACCATCTATAGGAGGGACCACTCGACTTTTCAGGATATATGAGTAAAAAAACAAAGTATTGCGGAGGGAGATTGAATGGACTGACTGGGGAACTGGCCATCGCTGAGATTAGGATCGAGGGCTTGGAAAGCACCGACAGAAAGGTCTATCGAATTTGAATTCTGGCAACTGGGACAGTCATCTGCGATAGTGACGTTGAGTTGCTGACCGTTGTTCATGTTGGTTATCTGAACTTGGAGACCACAAAGAGGAGATTGCGGACCGCCTGTTCCAAAGCGAGCCTGATCTATGGGGGGAATGAGAGTGTTTGATTGAGAGACTAGGAGGACATACCCATTGCACAGATGATCGCGCTGTCTAGGTTGTACCAACCACATGCGCCTGCGTTTCCATTTTGGTAAAAATATGTCGCGCTAGGGGATATGAGGCTAGTAAAGGGAGCAAAGGGAAGGGCTTACAATCCACCAGTGAAGGGGCCGTTATTATTTGTGATATTGATGGAAGGAGTGGGTTCGTCACGAGAGTCAGTAGAAGGAGTGTATCCACCACATGGCATTGGAAGAGAGAATACAGAAAGAGAGAGTAATGCAGCAAAGAGAAGGACGACGAGGCTGTACGACATTATTAGTTGACTTTACTACTTACTACTACTACTACTAGTATACATAGTCTGTTTAAAAGGGTAGTCAGTCAAACCCACGGCAATTTCCGTCCACACTCTACTTACCATTTGATGTGTATGTGTTCCACGTCCCCTCCTCCCCGTCCCTTCCCTTCCCTTCCCACTGATCAGACAATATACTGACAATTTACCCCAAAGCCGAGTACACGCAAAACCCGTTCGCATCGACGCACTCCCTCGACACGAACCCTTTCGATGACCCTGCCCCAAAGGACAATCCACGTACACAAGACCTAGACAGACGTGAACGCGACCTCGAACGCCGCGAGCAGGAACTCAACCAGCGCGCAGAATACGTTAGAAAACACGGCCGCAGCAATTGGCCTCCCTGTCCGTGTTCCCCTCCTCTGTTCCGCTCTGTCCTCATGCCCTCCAGTTTACCCCCTCATTTACCACTCCATTTCCGAAGAGATCCCCGAAGCTTCCCGTCCCCTCATCTCCCGTCTCTACCAACTATGGCTCATCCTACTCGCTACTCTCCTCCTCAACGTGCTCGCTTGTATATTCGTCCTTATTGCTGGCGCGAGTGACGGAGGAAAAGACCTCGGTGGAAGCATTGGGTCCGTCGGTCTCAATTTCCGTCGTATATCTCTCCAGCTGATCCCCCGCAAGCTACTTGTTCATCATTCCTCCTCTTTCCTTCCTTTTGTGGTACAGGTGAGCCCAATCCCACTCGCTTCCCTCCTCCCCTCACCCCCACAACCTAGACCAATCTACAATGGTTACATGAAGGTGCGTTCCTTCTCCCTCCCTTCCAAACGTCTCCTGACCTGTCCCCAGGAACAAGCCCTGTACTACTGTCTGTTCCCTTTTCTCATCTCATTCCCTGCCCGCGTCTCAACCCTCGCCAGACTTGTACTTTTTCTTTTGTGGCTTCCACCTCCTCTTTAGTGTCTACATGTGGGTCTCTCTTTTCTCAAATCCCCCGCTCTTTCATGTCCCTCTTTCCAGGATCATTGGCATCCCCAGTACTGGTTCTGCTGGTCTCATCCAAACGATCCAAATGTTCTCCCAAGGTCACTTGGCAGCTGGTATCCTCGGTACTTTTGCTACCGTTGGCTGGTCCCTGCAAGGTGTCGGCAATGCTTTCTATTACCGCCAGGTCTGCCCTATTTCCGCAGTCATCTCAACCCTACGACTAAGCATTGCCCAGATTTGGTATCATCACACCGCCGCTGGTCACAGCATGGACAAGGCAAGTCGTACAATGAACCACAGTCGAATCCTGCTCACTTCTTCCTAGGCAAAGGCAGAATTGGCCACGCACGGTACCAAGGCATACTTTACTCGTGGCTGATCCCGCCATACTGACCTTGTGCATGCGTGTACTCGTATTAGCATATGTCATCCTGGCCGAGTACGGACTCTTTTCTGGCTGGCCACCAGAAATAAATATGATTGGACTGACGTCATGATGGTGTGCATCGTCAGTGCAAGTAATGCTCGAAATACATGTCAGCAAGAATGAAGGGGGGGAAAAAAGTATGAAACGCAAAGCAATCCGGGTAATGTACACGACAATCGATATGATACTTTTTTCATTGTCCCAAAGATCAAGATCAGGCCTTTTTGAATGCATGGACAATGTGAAGTCGGACAGAGGGGCGGACGAGCGGGTAGTAGAGATCTTGATGAGCTTCTTCGACCAGTTTCTTGGCTTCCCAGTCGCGCATGCCCGCGGACATGAAGAGCGGCTTGAGCGCTGGAAGCATGCTGTCATAATTCATCCAAGCGAGCTGGCCAATGCTCAGTGCGACGGGGTCTGCGTGTACATGTGCTCTGGTCAACGTCCACGCGCACGTGCCAACTCACACTCACCCTTTGGCCAAAATCCGATGGGAATGTTCCCCTCTTGTGAAACGATCTTGTCAAATGCACCCGTCGTGGCGACCAGATTCGCCAGCTCGTGTGGTACATTGACGTCGATGCCCTTGTCCCGCAGGCACTGCCGGTATGCTTCCCACAGTGCGAACCAGCCGCGCATCCCTGACGGCAGTCCGCAACGGGTCAGCTCGGTGGCGCTTTTCCCATCCGCAATTGGCTCGCTGTCGGGCTCTATCAAAATGACAAGTCCGCCCGGGCGAAGCATCCGAGCTATTTCATGCAAAAAGCGGGTGTAATTCTCAATCTAGAAATGCCATCAGAAAAGAAAGAAAAAGCAGGAGGAAAAAATACGCACGCCTGTGTGCATGAACCTCGCGTGGACGAGGTCAAAGTGCTCGCTCGGGTATGGCAGGTACCACTGGTCGAGGTCGCACAGTTCGAAACTTCAAACACATACGAAATACATCAACATCACACGGTAAAAGTCTGGGCCTTCTGGGAGGGGCGACGCACGTGCAATTCTCCGGCACCTCGCTGAGAACACCTCTGTCAGCTATATCGACCGAAACAGAATAAGAGTATCCACTACCGAGGTTGGATGGGAGCGAGATCCACGCCAATCACCTCTACCTCTGGGAATTCGTCCGCCATGTCGATAGCCCTGCGTGGTCGGCTTCGAAAAAGCGGACGAACATCAGTCTGATGGGGGACGCACCAGAAGCCACCCCCGGTTCCTAGGTCGAGAACGCGGCAACGCTCCCGGCCCTCTTGGGGGTCGAGCACCTCTGAAACGGGGCCGACGTAGTTCTTTCCGCCAAAGAGAAACTGGAGCATCCTGTGCTGGAGTTCGGAGCGCTGAGGAACGTGAGGAGGTGGGCGAAAGTGGAGGGGAGGAGGCGCTCACCCGGATCTCCTCCTCGTCTGCGGGGAGCATGTAGCGCTGGCTGAGCGCATTGAATCGTCTCCCGTGAATTTCCGTGAAGAACTGGGAGTCGTCGTCGCCGACATAAGTTATCTGGTTGAGGGGGAAAACTACGGGGTACTCGAATCGCATGAGGGGGGTGACATGGTAATGTGCAAGGCCGTGTTCCCAGACTTATATTTCCGAATGGGAGGGGGGGGATGACGAGAAGGACATATAGTTACATCCATGCGTGGACGGTTTGCGGCCTTACCGCGGGACCTGAGCTGTCCATGAACCCGGATTTGAAATCCCCCAATGTAATCTTGTGTGCATGAACCGTGTCGTAACAACCTTATACATTCGGCTTGATATCGTGTACAAACACGGTACGCGTAGATTCCCCATGCCATCCACGGTTGCTGCTCCCACTCACCAGGAATCGTCCGCCCGGATCTACAACTTTTTATAGCTCCACTGTCAGTTGACCTCCCCCAGTCCGCTCCTGAATAACTTACTCATCTGTGACACATAGCCCCCGTGATGGCCCGGTATAATCTTGAATGGCACCCCTCCCCGGCTCTTCACACTTCCATCACCTTCCCCGTCTGCCGCATTCCATAATCTTATATTGTCGATGGAAGCGCTGCAAAGTTGGCTCGTCATTTTCACAGACCTCCCGCACACGAGACCACTTGCACCCACCACGCGATGTGGCGACCATCAGGAAAGGCCACCACGCACGACACTACCCCCGAGCTCGGCGGATTCCGCAGGCTTTTGAGCAACCGCGGCGCGCATTTCGGCCCACTCTGCCCCAGCAACCGAACATCCCACACATCCACCGTGCCATTTCGTCGCCCCACATAGATGTGCGATCCTTCCGTCGACCAGCATGCCTGTCAAAGTGTTTCCATATTTTGCCGATCGATCGAAAGATACAGCTTCGAGTACGTACAGAAACACACCATGGCGGTGTCTTTTCACTTAGCCACAGTCTTCCAACTCCCTTTCCCGGCGTATTCGCTCGCTTGTCCCACAGCATAATTTGTCCGTCAATAGCAGACACCATCAGAATATCAGCTGAAAACGTGGCACTGTTCTCCGCGCTCAGTGACGGTGGCGCATTCTTGGGTGGGGCAACCGTGTTCTGCAATGATCGTACTCCCTGCCCTGGCAATGTACCATTAGAAACTGCCCCATCGGGAACCGCAAGCCCCATGTGCACGTCAGCTGCTGCGCTTTCCTTGTGGGGAATCTTGCCCTCCCCCTGGTGATCGCCATCGCCATCTGCCTCTGGTTCGTCGTCGAAAAGTGGATCAAAAGACGTGTCAGATTTAGCATCAGACTCTTGGCTAGGTAGCTTAACAGCTTCCACATTCGCACTCGCGGGGGTCCCAGTTTGTTTCTTGTGTAATGTATCGCCAGGTATGTCTGGATAGCCCTCTGGTTCTCCCCCGGAGGACATTGGGCTGAATCGTTGATGTAATGTGTCCAGCGGCCTTACTGCGACACCCACGAGCTGTGCTCCGTGTGCGGTAAATTTTCGGACAGCTTGTCCGGTGTTCAAGTCCCATTGCTGTCAAGTGAATCCTAAGCGGACACGCGACTGTGAAACTGAGCATAATCCTCACAATTGCTTCACCATCCCAGCCCGCACTGAAGACACCTTTTTCGTCATGATCAATTGAAAGTCCAGAAACAGGGCCACGGTGACCTTGCAGCACATGTACTAGCCGACCAGGATCATGTCGAACTGTGAACAAATTAATGTGACCGCGCTGTGAACAGCACTGCATGATAATTCACTGTGATGGCGAGGATAGAATGCACCTACACTAGTTCCACCGAGTGCCCAGAGTGCGTCAGAATGCATAGCCAGGCTATATACCGGCGACGCCGTAGTCTCGCTACCTTGAGGATAGCCGTTTTGCAAGCTCACGAGATCAGGATTCTCCCACCAACATCGTATTTGTCCGGACTTCATGTTCCCCTCGACGACATTGCAATGATGCCGTTGAGGAGCGGTCAGGGTGACCTTGCCGTTGACAGCGGTGAAAATATCATAATCGCGGATATAGCCATCGTCTGAGCCGGTCAATAGGTGTGACATGCAAAACGATGAAGCCAATGCATGTGTGGGGACCGGATGAGGAATAGCACATATAGCTTCTACCGTGAAAGATCGGGGTAGCTTGTGGGTGAATGGAAAGGTCAGTGTACGCTTGCGGACCTCAGCCGGCGAAGGAGACCTCGGTCTCACTTGTGGAATGACTGCTTCGAGGTCATGACTGAGCTGCATAACGTCCAGCAGAGAGGGGCGGTACCTTTGGGGGATTCCGGCGTGGAGGACGACCGTGGGGTCGCTGTGATCACTGGTGGAGGTGGTGAAGACGGCTCAAGGCCCGCGTCTACTGTCGGTCCGATGGACGGCTCGGAGTCGTCCTCCTCGTCTTCCTCGTCCGAGTCCTCCGAACGCGACTCCTGGACGAACGTGAGTCTTGTGCAAGCTAAGAGGGGCTGGGTAGCACGCACATCGTCCGCTTCCGTTACGTCGTCTACACCAGCCTCAAGCGCACCAAGCAGCGCCTCGTCTATCTCGTTGTCATTGTCTTCCTCGCCTTCGCCGTCGGTCGTGCCGTCGAACTCGAGGTCGTCGATCGTCTCACCTTCTGAATCGCTGTGAGCCATGGCAAAGTGCTAAGACGGCTCAGCCGAGTTCGCACGGTGCCTTGTAAAGTGTCCAGGATGGTCCTCGCAGATTTGGGACGCAAGCTCAATGCCGCCCTTTCATCCCTTGGTAGGGCACCGGTCGTGGACGAAAAGGTACGTAGACAAGACGTCAGCCCTGATTACCGTCCCGTACATGTATACAGGTCCTAGATGCGACGCTCAAGGAGATCACCGCTGCACTCCTCGAATCTGACGTTAATGTCAAGCTTGTCGCTACTCTGAGACAAAAGGTCAAGGCAAAAGTAAAGGCTGCACTGGATGGTTCAGACAAGTCGAAGGACCTCAACCGGAAACACATCATACAAAAGGTGACGTGCTCCAAGGTTGTCTGCATCGGACACTTATCGCCATCAGGCTGTCTTTGACGAACTCGTTCACCTGGTCGACCCTGGGGTCGAACCATACAAACCAAAGAAGGGCCAGCCAAACGTGATCATGGCTGTCGGCCTCCAGGTTTGTTTGACTCCTCGCACCGGTGCATGTCCATATGACACTGTTCTAGGGCAACGGAAAGACTACGACGTGCACAAAGCTCGCGGTATATTACCAGAAGAGGGGTTTCAAGTCATGTATTGTTTGTGCCGACACCTTTCGCGCAGGAGCGTTCGACCAAACTAGACAATCGGCGACCAAGGCCAAAGTGGCCTACTTTGGATCATACACCGAGACTAATCCAGTCGTAATAGCAGCACAAGGTGTCTCTAAATTCAAAAAGGAACGTTTCGAGGTCATCATCGTCGACACGTCCGGTCGACACAAACAAGAATATGAACTATTCCAGGAAATGGTCCAGATCAGTGAGGCCGTCAGGCCGAACATGACGGTCCTCGTTCTGGACGCTAGTATAGGTATGTCTCCTCTTTGCACGTTTGTTTCACACTCATGTTGTGTAGGGCAGGCCGCCGAGGCCCAGAGTCGCGCATTCAAAGAGAGTGCTGATTTCGGTGCAATTATTGTGACAAAGATGGACGGGCACGCCAAGGGTGGGGGTGCCATCTCCGCGTATGTATTCCAGTCTTTTTTTCCTGCCGATGTGATCAACGTGCAATCGCGACAAGTGTTGCCGCAACCAAAACGCCAATAATCTTTCTTGGCGTAGGGGAACATCTATACGACCTCGATCGATTCTCGCCGCAGCCATTCATATCAAAGTTACTCGGTTTGGGTGATATGCAGGGCCTTATGGAGCATATGCAAGACTTGGCCGCTCAAAATCCAGACAAGCAAAAGGAGATGGCAAAAAAGCTCGAAGAAGGCAAGCTTAGCATAAGGGACTGGAGAGAGCAAATTCAAAATGTCATGAACATGTTTGTTGGACTCCACTTTCTTCATTCATCAATGCTCAATTCGACGCAGGGGTCCAATCAGCAAGATCGCGTCAATGATACCCGGGCTTCCACAGGAGATGCTTGCCGGATCGGACGATGAAGCCTCGTTGCGCATGAAACGCATGATTTATATTACAGACAGCATGTCCGCCGCGGAATTGGATTCGGATGGATCCATGTTTATGGAAATGGGGAAAGACGGCAAGCCAACGAGTTTGACATGGAGGGTCACAAGAGTGGCAAAAGGAAGCGGGACCACCGTCCGAGAAGTTGAAGAGCTGCTGTGCCAATATCGGATGATGGCCAATATGGCCAAACAAGCAGGTGGAAAGAACGGATGGTGTGTCGTGATACCGTGTGCTCGCGTAATAAGGTTAACCGTCCGGTCCCGTCCGCAGGCTGCAAGCAATGCAGAAGATGCAAAATGCGGCAGGTGGTCGTGGTCGTGGCGCGAACGGCATGCCAACCCCAGCGCAGATACAAGCAATGCAGGTTCGTTGTATAATATCTCAATGTTGTTTTCTTTTGTAACGCATGGTCGTCAGCGTGCCATGCCCCCCGGTATGTTGCAGCAAATGCAGCGTCAACTCAGGAGCGGTGGTGGTATGCAGGAAATGATGAAGGCGATGATGCAAGGTCAGGGAGGCGATCAGTTCGACACGGAGGAGATGCAAAGTATTTCATTATTCCTTTCTTGTCTGCCCCATTCTCACTGGCGTTTGACAGGGATGATGAGCCAAATGGGTAGCGGGCTGGGTGGACTTGGTGGACTTCCGGGGATGGGTGGGGGGATGCCTAATCTCGGAGACATGTTCAAAATGATGGGCATGGGTAACGGCGCTGGTCGCTAGCCATTTTCATGACTCTGACAGGACGGTGGTGGTTCGATGGATGTGCACATGACATAGCGTGTAATTGGATACAATCTAAATTAAGGCATAGAACGAACGTTATGGCGCCTGGACAAGGTTAGGTTCGATGGGAAGAAGGAGCCGTGGAAGTGCAGGCGTGGAAGGATGATCCGAGTCCCGTAATGAAAGCCTACTGGTGACCTTTTTTCCACAGCCTCTTCCTAACTGAGGCGCTGTTTTTGTTGCCAAATATAAATGAAGAAGTGTGCTTGTCTGCGCCAGTCTTACGAGAGATTTCCGGAGGACCGGGAAAAACAAGCTTCAGGAAGTGGATTTTTGAATCATCTGGCTAAACTCTGTCAAACAAGATTTGAGAACCCACCATCCAGAGTCCGAACAATCCCACGACGCTGGAACCTAAGAGCACCGTTGTCGTTAATGTCCCGACGGAACGATCGTCAAAAGAGAGTAATGCCATGACAAGGGACGCGGCTGTCACGGGTCTCAATAAAGGATGGGAACTGGAACCTGTCTTGGGCGGGAGACTAACGGGCCATTCATTTGGCAACTTGAAGCCAAGTACTGCACTAAGTAAGTAGTGCCAGGCACGATCTGATAGGGCGCACCACTGAAACGATAGTGATGGCTAATGTGCCAAGGACGATGCCCAGGTGTAGCGCCAGGTATTTCTCAAGTGACGTTAGGGTCGTTCGCCCGCCTGAAGGTTCTGCTAAGAAAAGTAAGAGGCGAGGAAACGCCAGAAGACAAATGGAGAACAGTGCAAGGCTGGGGTCAAGGTTTGAGCCACAACACGCTGGGCAACAATACGGTATGAATAACGAACGAACATGAGGGCTGAGGTCCACGCCCAAACTGAGATAGATCCGTCTTCTTCTTCAACGTTCTTGTGATCCTCTTCCGTATTATCGGCCGAAAAAGACTTGTTTCCATGCAAACTTGACATTTCGATGAAGTTGTCTGACATGTTCGACCGTTCAACGAACCAGTTCAAATCTGAGAACGGCCCCTATTTCCTAAAATGTTTCTCACAAGATTCTTCCTCCACTGGCATCACTTGCTACTTCAAATCCCTCAGACGGTGAAAGAGTACAATAATTTAGCTACCGTCTCACCGTACCATGATGCACCCAGCGTTCCCGGTGTATCTGTGAACCTACCCGACGACTGTTCCGTGGATCAAGCCATAGTCGTGAGTGTGTCTGCCCAGGAAGCGAGCACCAGCTTTGCATGATATTTCAAGTTACATCGTCACGGTTCCCGTGGCCCCGTCTTTGAGCACAGTTTCATCCTGAGTCTTGTTGAGACTCTCGACAGTGCCCGGGATATACTACATTCCAGTCCTCTTCCGCCGAACCTGCAGTTCCTCAAGGAAGGATACGAGTACCAACTCGTCCCTCAGGAACTGACCATCGTCGGTCGTCGAGAGCTTTTCAACCACGGTGTGGAGTACGCGAGTCCACGTTGAAATCGTGATTCACGCTTGACATTGGGTCACACCAGATTTGCCCTTCGTTACCCGAACCTCTCGACAGACTTTGTGCTGTCGAGCCAGCTTAAAAGAGTTGTCGACTCTTCCTACTTTTTCGTCCAAGGTTTCTTTGGTCTCGAGACCGAAAATGTCATCTTCGGTACGGTCGCTGATCTTGACGATCCTGTCTCATGGATCACCCCCTGGAAGTCCTGTCCGAGGTTCTCTGATCATCAGCCGCACCAGGTAAAATTTATTGCCCATCTCGAGTTACATTGTCTACACCCGCATATATTCAGGCAGCTTCCCAATGGGCAGCTAAATACGTGCTGCCAATAGCACAGAGACTTGGCAGGCTCATCCCCGGAATCAATATCTCCGTGAACGACACCCGAGGTGCCCTGTATGCATGCCCATTTGATCTCGCAGCTCAGGACAAGTCCCCGTGGTGCAATGTATTCTCGACGCGCGATTTGCAGAATTTAGAGTAAGTCCAATCAGTCGACATGAACACGACTTTCAACGGATGATCATAGGTACGAGTACGATCTACTCATGGATGGTGTCAGTGGGCATGCATCCAGGGGAGATATTGGTCCTCTTCTTGGTGCATTTTACGTCAAGAAACTCATCGAGCGGTGAGTGGGGCTGAGTGTTGGTCAGAATGCGTGAAAACATGCTACTTGCCACAGTCTTACAAATGCGACCGGTGACGCAAAACCCTTGTATCTGGAATTCGGTCACGATACCAGCATACTCTTGCCACTGTCAACAATGGGCCTGAACAAGTTAGCGTTGACTCGCACGAAATAAAATTGCTGACGACGATCCATTCCCGCAGAGACACCCTACCCCTCAACCCGCATCGTGTCCCTGCCCATCGCAGGTTCAGGACTTCGCAGCAAGCGCCATTTGCAGCAAGTATGGTTTGGGAAAGATTTACATGTAACAGCTCGTGGGTAGAATTTGCCTGGAGCGTAGTGTTTTCCCTGACCACGAAATAGTTTCGAGGGTCCCCAAGTTCGCCTCGTCTTGAACGGAGCAACCTTCCCTTTAATTATTTGCGAGAAATCAAGGGCGGACAAACAATACGGAACATGCACGCTTGACGAGTTTGTGAGAGCAAATGAATATAGCATAAACATCCATTTCAAGGACAAAGATTGGAACACCACCTGCGAGCACGATGGATAGCCTCGATGCATTGCATTCATGTGCTTGGCAGCATTTTGGTGCCTACCTGACGAATTTTCAACTTCAAAGCTATTGCATCTCTTAATGACTGGTTGATTGTCTCCTTCATTAGCCACGATTTTTCCTTGCACCATTCTAAGATAATGCAAAATACTTTACATCGACAGTAATGTACGCGAGGTCATGATATAACGAAGAACAGGGAAAGAAATGGAAAGAAAGCAAAATTACTGTTTACCATCCGCCCGATCCCCAACCATTTGAATTTTGGATCATAGCAGCCCGCTGTGGATTCATTCCGGCAGGAGCATGAGGAGGAGGCTGAGCTATTGGTGGTCGCGAAAATGCAGAGGGTGTTTGGTAACCCAAAGGTTGGGATGGTGGCATAGCATAATTCGAAGTCGGTACATTTCCACCGAATCCAATTGCTGGTGTCTGGCCACCGTAAGGATTTGGTGTACGGCCAGGAACTTGACGAACGGAAAGATGGCCTGGTGTCGTGTGACCCGGTGTGCGGGCAGGTGTGCGAGCACCTGCACCGTACGGCGTCTTCCCGCCTGCTGTGCCCCCCAGGTTTTGCGATTGGTGCAGGTGTCTAAGTATTATGTAAGACGCAAAACGTCGCTAGTGCTTGTGGCCCTTACCTAACTTTGAATGCATCACACAGTTCCGGTACCCCTGCGACGGCGGCTTCAAAGAGACAATACGATTCTGGTGTCACGCGGACGGGCTACCAGATGATAAGTATGCGAATGCTACAAGGCAAAACAAAAAAAACAGTACCCAAGTTTGAACGGTCGAGTTCTTGTTCGCCAAGAAGCAAAGGTTGAAATGACCAGGTTTTTTACGGTTCAACGTGAATCCATAGATGCTTTTGGCAGGATTGGCTGCAACAAAATTCTTCAACGACAAATCTACGATATAATATTAAAATTCAACGAGTCATGGCATATAACGTAGAGATACTCAACGAAGTTCATCTTCAGTTCCTTGCTTGAATTTTTCATGGGCCATCAACTCCTCGACCTTCCGAGCGGTGGCTTGAACGTGGTTGACGATCAGCTCATCCAAATCTGCATACTGATGTTTGTCATCAACGACCAATACCGTGCCCTGCCCTGTGTTGATCTCGGTAACATCTGTGGGAAATTAGCAATCCTGCGAGTATTTACAGTGATAGTAATGCATACCTATGTGCTGATAAAGCTTTTCATCAACTTTCCACGTCACAGCAAGGTGATCGACACCCTTCGAAGATGGCCTGATTACCACATCTCCACGCTGCTGCTTATCCAGGTAAATTTCTGCTTGCGTCGCATTGAAGTTGTGGAAGTTGGGATGCTTGATGACACGTCTCGTCCTGTCAGTCTCGGCTCTCTTTTTCCTGGCCTGCAGCTCCAAATCACGTTCGTACTGTTGAGTATTCCAAAAGTCATCGCGTTTGACGCGACGGAAGAGGCCGTCTCCTGGATTCAGGTCTGAGGGACGAATTGACAACTCCACGTAAAATTGGTCGGCGGGGAGATCGAGTTTGACATCCACAACAACACCCTGTAGCGCTTGACCCTTCTTCACGATGTCTCGGGGCATCACATTACCCGCGTCCGACATGTATTCCATGTTTATGATGCCTTCAATGCCAGAATCGAGGCGAACGATTACAGCATTTGAATTACGGTCTATGCGTAAGACAAGAACGGAGATGATGAGTCCCATGCGAAGAGTTCGGGGTGTTTCGCCGCTAAGCATGGTGAGCACATCCCATGATTGCAAGGGAGGGAACGGCGCGCGCTGCTCTGCGAATGGCTTGAGCAATTCTTCGCGAATGACATTCAGGGTATGTCGTTTCCGATCTTCATTGGCCTCGTACATGCTGACGGCAAATTCATCGAGATTAAGCTCATTCAACTTTCTCTCGTTGTCGTTGTCTTGCATGATGAGGGACACAACATGCGATGGGTGTTCGTCATGGACGTCTTCCTCATCGAGCTCGAGGGCATCGGTCGCCATCTTCCGAGCAAGTTCATAGTCTTCAGGATGGATACGGGTGTCATCTAACGGATCTTGCACGTCATCGTCTGCATGTCGATGTTTTGTCGGCTTTAATTCCGTGTCGTGAGAGATACGCAGGAACCCGGCTGCATTGAGAAAGATCTTGGTGGTCAGGAGACTCGACTTGATAAACTGATCGCGATTGACCAGATTCCCTCCCTATAAAGCGTCAAGGGAACAATCATGATGAAGTAACCACAAAACGTACGATCGACGCAATTTTTCTCGCCAAAGCTTGTGCTTTACGTTGACCAAGGCCGCATACAAAGGGCAGAAGATGTTGGTAGTAGGAGTCTGTTACTGCACGGTTGATATCAACGCCGATCTTATTGGTCACATCAACCAAAGCCTTTTCGAGCGCGGACAACAGCTTCTCTCTCGGAATCTAAGCCTGCATCAGCCAGTAACAGGAATACAAAAAGTCTGAAAACTGACAAGATGTTGGTCCTCGTCCTCGAGTGAGATTGCAACAATATCAGAGCCTAGTGCTGCATACTCATTCAAGGGGTTTTGAGCGTAACGAGCCAAACCGACGCAGTACTTTGCAATGGGCGAGAGCGTGCTGAATTCTTCGGTAGCCCGTTTACTATGTTGATAAATTCGAGCAACTTCATCGTTGACATAAATTACGGGGATATCAAAGATTTGTTCATTGGTGGGCTCCGTTCCCCACCCAGGAACATTCCCTTCGGCATCCGCGTTGGGGGTTTTGCCATTGACAATTTCCTTGATTCGAGAGGATAGCTTGGACGTTGCCATAGTAAAGCCTCCTACGACTATAACGTCGGGTCGTCGTCTCTTGAGCAGATCGGTAAATTCGTCTTGATAATCGCGATCGACCAAGTTATCAAGTTTGACGTGTTCACGCAGTCTGCCCATTTCGTCCAAAAGAACAAGGGTGATGGCATCCTTTTGAGGATCTCCTTTCCCCCAAGAGATAGCGAGAACAGAGGGAGTGTATCCAGGTTGTGCGTCCCCAGTGATAAAAGGGGCAACATCAATGCGCTGTAGCGATGTCAGCATCAAGAATACAGGAAGAAGGGGTGTCCTACCTCTCTCAGTTTGTTACCACAATGGATAGCCAAAGCATCTTCTACCTCTTCCCGTAGCCACTCTCTTGCCCATTTAGTGGCAATCGGAATAAGGTGATATTCTAGTGTCTCCTGGACGACCCGAGATCGCTCTTCGTTCCAGGTCCTAGCGATGTCGCTGTAGCTATCCGAAGCAAAAGCGTCATTGAGCTGACGCTCGAACTTGGCCTTGGCTTCATTGGTAAGGTGGATCGAGACAGTCACCAACAGCTCGGCCTCAGCCGCCAGGATGTGCAAGAACTGCGCACTGTCCAACATTTGAGTTATAGGTTTGTGATGAAGGTATTTGAAGTTCTGGAGTTAAAATTAACAGGATACCAGAAAGGAATGTGGTTACAACGAACGAAGTACGGATGATGTTCATCAATCTTGTTGACACCCCGGTCCGTAGGCTGAACCGATATCTGTGCCTCGGTTTTGAACAGGTCTCGAATAGATTGACGAAGTAACGGATCTTTCCCTAACTCAGTAGCAAGAATCATTCTGGCGCGCCGTAGCAACTCTTCGGGTGCTTGCAAGACAGCCGACTCAGGAGTTGTGAACTGCTCGGCAAAAGCAATCGGATTCAATTCTTGGTCTTCGACAAAATTTGGGCGATCATTGGCTACGAAATTCTGCACCACCTCATGGGGACGGATGCCAAAACCCTGATCAAAAAGTTCAGTACAAGGCAAATTTTTGAGTAAAGATTGTCGACAAAATGACCCACATCAGCCAGCTTCGCAACAATACTCTTCTTCGCAACTTCGTACGCGGAAATCCGACTTGGAGTTTTACGCTTGCGATCAAGCTCTTCATCATCGTGGAAGTGGAAGTCAAACGAGTCTTGTTTGTTCACCTTGTATTTCATGGACAACCACTCTGTGGCATCCGCAACCATCTCGACGCATTCGATCTTGGGCCTGATGGACTGACTGAAGTACTCGTCTTCTAAATTGAGCCGAGTGTAAGAGGCAATGAGGGCGTTCCGTCGGTCGAGTAGAGAACGATATTTCTGGCCTAACGCGTATATCCTCCACAACTCAGACAAGCTGATAAGTTCGACTCTGGCGCGCGTCTCCTGAGGGTTGAAATACGAGATGTAATCACGTTTGTGCGTCCAGATATAGGGAACTTCGAACTCGTGGACGAAGAGAAAACGCAGAGCACATGAGACCGCGAGGACCAGGGCTTCGGAATACGCATGGAAGGGTCCGTCCGGAGAGAAAAAATCCCTGGTTTTACGACTGGACAAACGCGACGTTACCCAAGTAGCAGCATCGTCAATATTCGCTTCCGTAAGGTTTTGATGGAGAGAGAGAGTTGCATTAGGTGAAAGTGAAGACGTGGCAAGTTGCATGCGTTCTGGTATGTCTTGTCCCCGAATCAGATCGTCGTCTTCTGTGAGCATCCTAGCACGAATTTCTGAAGGTTCGAAGACCTGAAAACCATGGATGTCAACCCCAGCTAAAGTAGGATAAGAGATAGGACAAACATCCTGGTATTTCATTTCAGGTTTGATTCGCTCCTCGTACTCCATTTCATCGTCGCCTTCCAATGCCCAATCGTATTCATGACCGTCACCGAAGACGTCATGAATTTCAGCCCAAGCGCTGCCAAGTGGTTTAGGGACGGGGTACGAAAGCGGGTTTGGACCTACCCAGCGTCAATGCCAGCAAGCTCCGGTCGGGAGCCCAAAGCTCTTCTCCGTTGGCGTTCGAGCTTTTTTCTCTCTTTCCGTCTCTCTTCGCGTTCCTGCTCGTCCATGGCACCAGCACCTTCTTCTTCGTCCTCATAATCAATGAAATCATCCATATCTTCTTCATCTTCTCTACCACCCCCTGCCCGCTCATCATCCCAGATACGTTGAATATCCTGGACTTGCGGGAGATCATCGTCGTTATCAAGATCGTCCTCGGAGGACTCGACTACTTGTTTCCGTCGCGAGGATGCGAGTGAAGGCGAACCACCTTCGCGACCACGGCGAAGACGTGTCAAACGATTTCTGAAAGAGGTGCCCGTATTTTCCTCCAAGAGTTCCAGGTCATCCTCTTCCAACGCTTCTTCCTCCTCCTCTGTCCGAGGGTGAACCTCACTGAGACAGACATTTAAGGTGGGAGCTTACCACGTCTGCGATGGCGTCTCTTCCGCCGCTTTCTTCTTCTCCGTCGTTCCTCATCCTCATCCTCCTCATCCTCCTCGTCCTCGTCAACGATAAAACCCTCTCTTATTCGTTTTTCCTCTTCTTCATCGTCCTCGGCCTCTTCTGAACTATCGTCTGACCCACCGTTACCGTCTGCCATGGTCGCGTCACCATCTTCATGGTCGGGTTGGGGATTTTCCATAATCTCGTCATTGTCAATGAGTCTATCGGAAGGAGCCACACGGGACATGATGGTCAGTGAACCAGCTTGTCGACGATGTGCAGAACAGAGGTCCGGAAGTTGCCGACGGAGTTTCAATCTCACCAGATGTCTCGAGGTGAGCATAATTACCAGTCATCATCATGATTGAAAGACACTCGATGGAAAGCTGAAGAAGAAGATATGATATACATGCAGAAAGCATTGGACGAAGCACTATCGGATGACTGCATCCCCGTTCAAACCGCGTTCTGTGTCGGGTGTGTACTCGTGACGCGTTTACCAGACAGGGACCCGGTCATTTTGGCCACAGGGTTCTCGAGAGAGTTGCCTGGAAACACACATGCAGAGGCAAATGCCTTGACCAAGGCATCCAGTCTCTCAGAAACTCTCCTGGCAGCTCTCTTTCCCTTGTCATCTCCAATTCCACCTATCGAGGACCTTCTACAGCACACCGACGTCTATACCACGCTGGAACCCTGCTCAGTCAGAACATCGGGCCTTCCGGCGTGCGCAGATGCACTTATCAGAGCAGGGATCAAACGTTGCATTATCGGGGTAGGCGAGCCAGACGATTTTGTCAAGTGTGAGGGAGCACGAATGTTGAGGGATGCTGGCATCGACGTTGTGTGGCTAACTGGGCTAGAGAAAGAGTGTCTCAATGCTGCTCGAAGAAGTCACCACGCGGAAGAGTGATCAGTCAAGATCCTGAGGCAGTGCGTTCGTTCCAATACTTTTTCCTCGTCCGAATGTTCTCAGGCCGAGTATGCAGACACTGGTCGCCGCAGCGCGTTACCCGGCCCGTCGCACAGACATCTGGGATCCAGCTTTATCACATAGGACGAGGTTTACGGTAATGATAGTATGCGGGAGGTAGTACCTACGGTGTACAGTATGACAGGAGCCATTAGCCCAACATTGTAGTGTTGACCAGCCAATTCTCACGGCTACTTCACCCCACCTTACAAAAGTATGCGCATCGAAAAGTGTTATTTCTGCTCCACGAACGTCTACCCGGGCCACGGTAAGGAAATATCAGCGATACTCCAAAGAATGGTTTTGATTTGCCTCAGGGACGGCATTTGTTCGCAACGATGCCAAAGTATTTCGTTTCTGTACCTCCAAGTAAGCTTATTACTCTCCTCAAGGTCGGCTTCATATTCACGACTCTGTAGATGTCACAAAAACTTCAAGTCAGTTTGCATTGCACCTTTCTTTTTTTCTCACTGCTAAAGCGATCAGAATGAAACGCAATCCACGCAAGGTACGATGGACAAAGGCTTTCCGCAAAGCAGCTGGCAAGGAGATGACAATTGTGAGTCTGACAGACAGTGTGTCCCTTCTCCCTCTGTGTACCTTTTCCATGTTCCCAGGATGCCACGATCGATTTTGAGAAACGCAGAAATGTCCCCGTACGCTACGATCGCGAGCTAGTGCAGACTACAATCAAAGCGATGAAGCGGATCGGAGAGATCAAGCAACGCCGTGAGCATGCATTCTGGAAGCAAAGGTAGGCTTTAGCCATATGTTTGGTCATTTGATTGCTCATGTCCACGCTCCCACAGAATGGCAGTTGCACGGGAAAAGCGGCGTGCACACCGAGCCAAAAAGTTGGCAGCCAAGTCGACGTCCGTCAAACTTTTGGAGCCAATGGCGGTGGAATCTACGTCCACCGAAAAAGTGTTGGAAAAGATCAAAGTACCAAACAATGGCCAGAGTGCCCTCGTCAGAGGAGAGGGCCAATCCATGGGTATGGTCGTCGACTAGTTGATCTGTAGACAGGGGCTATTATTCCAATTTTAGTCTTGTTGACCTTGCACCTGTACCAAGCTCCTTGAGAGCATCCAAAGTTTGATCAGAGCCTTCACGTCTGTTCTCCACCAAAGACATGTTCTCCGCTTGAAACTCAACTACACCATGTCTGCGTGGTACTCTTCATGGTTTTCAGGTCTTCCTGCGTTTGATTTCGCAGTCCCGTCTAACATTCAACGACGCTTTTTCTCCTTTCTCTTGAGGAGAACCCTCGGTCACTTCCTTAAACCAGGCCAACTTGATCTTCATCAAATCGATTCTCAGCTTGGCTCCGGCATTGTCCAAGTGAAAGACTTGGAACTAGACGGACAGGCGAGTTTGTGCCTCCTGTCTTGCTGCTATACACCTGACAACGTTCTCTTTAGGCGATCAATCGGTTACTCGTAGGACTTCCTCTTTCCTTGTATGACGGATTCATATCCGGCGTCACCGCTCGCATTCCGTTTCCAAATCCTCTCTCTTCGACTGTCGGCTTTCATGTCCAGTCTCTCAACCTCACGTTTCAAATAACGCCAGAACAACCCGCATCACCGGCCTCCCCATCCATTCCTGGTACTTCGAACCTTGCCGATTCAGTAGTGTCTGTTGCGGAGACTTTTATCCACAACGAGCTTACACCCCGAGAAGGCGCCACTTTACGTCAAACTCTCCGGCCCTCCACTGACAGGTCACCTCCTGTAGATGAGAGTGAGAACTTGCCTGGAGGCTTCAACCCATCTGGATATAATACAAATGCCGAAGAAACACGCAAGGAGCCACCCAGGGTCGATGATCCTGCAGGCGTGTCAGTCTTTGCCACTCTCATTGAGCGAGTCCTTGCCAGATTCGAGTTCTCAGCAGTGGACACCAAGATTACCATTATTTATCCCGGACGAGCTAGTTTTACTCTCTCCTTTTCAGAGATAACGTATCACACTGCTCCGAGTCCCCATTCCGACGCAAACAACGAACTTCCGTCGGCATCCGCAGCAGGTCACCACGATGGACAAATTCGCACCGTATCGATCTCTGGGTTGAAGTTGACTTCGCGGGATTTACGTGTCCTCGCCTCCTCCCCAACTGCTACAAGTACATTATCCCCTGTTTCTGTCACCTCTTCCCGAAAGTCTTCACCACTACACTACAATTCATCGGTCGAACAATTGTCACGCAGCTCCTCATCGTCTTCTCTGGACGAAGATTCTCAATTCATGATGTCACAGTCAATCGCCATGCTTCCTTCTCACGCTGCGCATCTGTCGTCCGCTTCCAGTAGTATGTATCAGAGCGCCGTATCCACGGCGCATGCACAATCTTCCAAGATGGATACTTTCCCAAGGCCGGTTTCGACTCCTAATGACGTTGGGTGGGCACCCCCACGACCTCGAATCGCAATACCATGTCAAGCCCCGGTTGAGGACGTCCTACTTTCTTTCGGCTCACAACCCATACTGCTTTCGCTGCGAACTCCTGCCCATCATATGCAGCCTTTTGATCGTATCGTACAAGCTGGCGGTGATCACCCGGCTAATGCGGAAGACTTCGTTCGCGATAAGACTGAACAAGAGACCCTACAATTGTCTGTCACGGTCGGAACGCTTGCTTGTGCTTTCCGTTCTGGTCATCTACGTGTGCTACTGGATGTCTTGGATGTGTGTGTACCTAAACTTCCTGCCCCCCCACCAGTCCCCCACAAAGTGGCATCATCGGAAGTTCCCTGTACCGTTCTTCGCTTGGAAGCAAATGTCGATATTCGTGGAATAGTGATCATCGCACTCCCGGAAGCAGCAGCGGGGGAAGTACTTTCTCTCGGCGCTTTCTATGAGCGACCCCTTGTACCACCAAGACTACCCCGTAGCTACTTGCGACTGTTCCTCGACGTCATTTCCTTCCGGTTTTCTACATCCTCGCCCGATTCAGGGGTGTCTAGTGCAAAACGAACCTCATCATCGATGATCCAATCGATATCTGCGAAATTAGTCGTTTCGGATATTTCACTCTTCGTCTTCCATGCTTTTACCTCCGTGGACGAACAACAGATTGCAGCACCAATACTAATAACTGATCCTTACTTGCCCACATCACCTGTTGCTCGGCATTGCCGTCCGTCGCTGACTACGGAGAGACCAGAGGATATCAAACTTCCTGAATTTGAAGTAGTTGACTGGACACAAGCCAAGTTCAAGAAGGGTTCAGCGAAGCTGTCAACTTGGCGTTTGAGAAATCGCATTCCATCTGGGAAGGCGGCCAAGTTACCCACACCGTCCCAAAGACACTCTGATCTATCCGGTTCTCCGAATCCCTTCATTACGAGCCCCTTAGCTGAACCGGAAGATAAGCTATCTGGGCCTCCTGCGATCGAAGCTTCAGGCCAGCTGGGGCTGCCCTTCCCATCCAAGGAAAACCCACGGTCTGCAGATGTCAAGTTGGCGCCGCTTCACTTGTTTTTCGATCTTGGCATGTTTTGCACGGATAACTTACTTTTGTGTTTCATCGAAGACATTGCGTCTGCCACAATTTTCATGCCGCAGGACACGACAGACAGGTCGGGAAGCCAAATTTTGCGTCAACAGAGCCTTGGAGAATTCGGCGAGGTTGACCAGGGTATAGAAAGGGACATCCGAATTCAAAAGCTATCCCCCTTCGCTAGAGAGAGTGGAGAAGAGAGAAAACGACTGGAGGCACTCGTTCTGGAAGACTTCACCCTCGGCATGAATTATCAACGCACAGGGGCTTCAGAATTAAAACCTTCTCTTCAACACACAACTCTAGTCAAACGGAAGGCAGGTAATTTATTTCATCTTTTGCTCTGTTCACTCAAGACATTCTAGGAAACAGTTCCAAGTGAACCTGACGTCAGTATCCGCCTGACGTGTTCAATGATTCGAGTGCAGATACGTTGTCCACCCCCCCCTTCTTGCCTTACGCGGTCCGGTTGTGTGCTATTTGACCTCCGCGGTTTGTCAATTTCCACCGACCCTCCCTCTACCAAATCCTCTCTCAGGTTTGCAGAGGGGACAAGACCGTCACCGCCGCGCTCCAGCGACAACGGCTCGATTGTTATCCTTAACATATGCCTGCAAGAGATACTTGGCGCCTACTCCACCGTTGGCAATAATGTGGCCCGCATCATCTTAATGCTGGGTTTCCTCCCGACTAGGGAGACCGAGCCCGACGCGAGTGCGCTTTTCGCCACGGAAATTGGTCAGGAAACGTTGCCCCTTACCGTCGTGCTGGAGAGAACCAACATCCCGAAGAAATCAAGAAATGGCATTTCGAATAAGTTGTCCGTGAATGTTGACATTCCTCTAGTGAACCTTGTCACGGATAAAGTTGTATTCGATGGGCTTCAGTGTTGGGCAGACGATGTAGCTCAGTTGATCGAGCGGGTTTTCTCAAATCCAGATAGTGCAACAGAAACCGGCCCGAGTCGAAATCCAAGCTTAATTGGAAGCCGCTACTTCATCCAGTCGCGCCGCAGTGGAACCCTTAGTAGCGAAGAAAGTACTGTGGACAAATTCAGTCGTCAAAATACCAGTGAAACCGTGGTCAAGTTCAACGTCACGGAAGGTGAATACTTTCTTTGCGAGTAAAAGAGTTCAACGAGTTCAACATTTCCTTCAGTTTTACTCAGACTTATTATCCCTCGAAACGGTGAATCCTGCCGTGCTCGACCGTTCGACATATCTGCCTTAGACGTAAACGGATTGATTGAGCTGAAACCGGAAGGCAAGGTGTGCAAGATCATCATGCTATTTTTATTGTTCTGACGCTGCAACTGGACCAGGATGAGAGTGTGGTCACTGCGGAAATCATGGATCTGCGTGTTGCGGACACGTCTAGTGAGGGCGTCTATCTACTCCTAACTCAGAGTCCGGTCCAAGGCTTTGTGAGTGCAGAATTTTGAATTTGCACATTCACTAAGGTTTGCATCCAGTCATCAGCACCTAAGCCCTCGGTTATGTGCAAGATATCGTCCCTCGCGGTCCCAGGAACAACCGTCAAAGAATCCAGGATCAAGCTTTCTCTTTGGGGTTTCACAGTACATCCACCACTCGACAGTGGCTTTAGAAATGACTTAGCTTCATTTGCTAAAGCACCATCAGGAGTGCGTATTCCGAACCCATCCGTCCCTTTGTAGTAAACGTAGCACCCCCACCCCCAGGTATTCGAATCCGTTGTACCGTCTGAGTGCACTCACCTCATAGTGGGCGTCATCGATGTGTCGGTTCATTTACGTACCCTTGGGCATCCCGGCGCCGCTGTGCTACACCTCGGCGAGGCTGAATTTTCGACGAAACTCGTTGGAGACTCATCCGATTTTGCATTCAATTTGAGGATTTCGACATCACACATTTTCTTGGTGGATTCGATCCAGGATGCACTCCAAGCGACCGGGACAAATCAAGCCCCACATGCCCTGAGCGTGGACTTTTGGAAGGTCAGTTTCAGATGGTTCGTCGATGCCTAGTCAGCTAAAATACGCCAGAACTCTGGTTATGCATTGATTGCGGAGATTTCTCATTCTCAGCTCATCTTTCGGGCAGACAACACCACTCTACCACCTAACACTACTGTTTGTGGATACTTCAAGGCACAGAAAAATACTTAATCATTTGTTTTTAGGTTGTCATTGAACGCGTCGGCCTTCGAATACACCTTTGTGCAGACACAATTAGTGCTCTCACAAGTTTGATTACCAACATGACGCGCGCCTCAGGCGACAACATCGATGCCAGGTACGTCGTTACCAAATAATAAATATTGAACTAAAATCCACACAAGTCTTTCCCACTTGAATTCAAGAACACCGAGCACCATCACTAGTGATGATAGACATGATATGACTGGTATTGGCGCCTCATTCAAGCTGTCACTGCGTATCTAAGTTTTGGCATATAGCTTCTTTGGATGAACATGCCTTCAAACTCATTCCCGAAGTTGGGAGTACAGCGGACATGATATCTGATGACCTGCCTGTCAACCAGGACTATTTGGATGCGTCGTTTGGCACTGCCGCGGGCCTCCGAGAACTCAGGGATGATGACTTAGAAGACTTTGACATGGAAGAGAAGAGTGGGAACAACACTCCTGCGATGGGTCAGTTCGGTATCGTCTCGAATGTTGGCGGGGAAACTGTCCGCATCTTGAAACCTTTTGCTTTCGTCGAACACTATTTCGAAATCATATCTCCTGATACAACCCAGGACCCAGGCAGGTAAGAGAACGATGATAATACATGTGTCAACTGGCTTCCACGTAACTGCAGGGATACCACCCTCCGAATTCGGATCCACAATTCCGATGTAGCACTCTTGTTACATGACGGATTTGATTGGCCTCGCACGCGCAAAATCATCGAGAAGGAGGTCAAGGAAATGCGCAAAAAGCTCGCACGTATACGCCAACTAGTTGCGACCGGACAGACACAGGAGCCTGTAGACGAGGCAACCAGCGCGACACTTTTCAATTCAATTCATATTGGACTTCAACAGGATTTGGAAACCATGGATCCAGACATGCTCATCGCTGCGATTGATGAAGAACTTGACGATTTCGCTGAAACTGGGACCGAAGATTCATGGCAATCTCTTCATCCCGCTTCCCCTGGTCGACCGCAGACTGTGTCGGCGCGTGTGCATGGAAAGCGCCTCACCAGATCCAAAGGACCTTCGATTGAGATCCGGTTGGAAGGCTGCGATGCCGAGATCGACAATTATCATCCTGGCGAAACCGTGTTATCGCGCACGCTGATCCTGGTCAGGGACTTGGAAATCCTTGATCATATCAAGACATCCACATGGAAGAAGTTCCTTACTGATATGCGATCGGATTCGCGAGGGAATGTGAGGGAGACGGATTCCAATATGGTACGAGTGGAATTGTTGAGTGTGCGTCCTTCTCCGTCGCATCCTGCGGAAGAAGCACGACTTCGTGTAAGCTCCAAGTATCTATCGTAGCTTTAGCTGACGGTCTGCCTAGGTGAAAATCTTGCCTTTAAGACTATATGTGGATCAAGACGCCCTTGATTTCTTCAAGAAGTTTTTCGCATTTCAAGATCCAGATAGTCCTTCAATACCGGAGGATGAAAAAAAGAAAGAGGAGATCTACTTCCGTTAGCCGCTTTGCCTGCTACATTTGTATCACGCTCACTCACGAGTTTAACCATAGAACATGCCGAAGTTTTCCCTGTGGACATCAAGCTGGATTACAAGCCTCGACGTGTCGACTACAGAGCATTGCGCGACGGCAGAACGATAGAATTGATGAACTTTTTCCATTTCGACGGGGCAGAGATGACATTACGACACCTGACTCTGCACGGTGTACGTTGACTCTCGAGTAAAGACGATGACCAACTAATGTCGAGCTAGATCACCGGATGGCCACGTTTCTTCGACACCCTAAATGACCTTTGGACTCCAGATGTAAAGGCTACGCAGCTCGTGGACGTCATATCAGGTGTATCTCCCATTCGGTCTGTAGTCAACGTCGGATCGGGAGTCGCCGACCTCGTCCTGCTTCCCATCGCGCAATACAAGAAGGACGGACGGATAGTCCGAGGGGTACAAAAAGGTACCAAGGCATTCGTCCAGTCCACCGCCATGGAGGCTATCAGACTTGGTGCTCGCCTGGCCACTGGTACACAGGTAATCCTAGAGCAAACTGAGAATGTGTTAGGGGGTCAGTTTAAAGACTCTCTCACCACAGAAGCCCTTCAAATACCATATGAAGACGAGTATGCAGAGGGCTCGGATGAAGAACTGATTAGTCGTTATGCTGCTCAACCCACGGGCCTCAAAGAGGGTGTGCAGTCAGCTTACCGCAGTTTGCAGAGAAATCTTCTCTCTGCTGCTCAGACTATACTCGCGGTACCCATGGAAATATACGAGAGATCAGGTGACGAGGTGAGTAGTGCAAAACAAGCTCGAGATCTCATTACCAACCTTGCGATCTGCACGCGCAGGGAGCGGTCAGGGCCGTTGTACGCGCAGTTCCAATTGCCGTTTTGAAACCCATGATTGGTGCCTCTGAAGCAGTCAGCAAGACCCTTATGGGACTTCATAATACCTTAGACCCCAACATCCGACTCGAGAATGAGGCAAAGTACAAACATCGGTAATCCCTGTTTTCGTCCAACATTGTACCATCTAGCATCAATACATTGTGTACATTTAACACTATTGCTTTGTGATTCCCAGCTATCAGAAAATAGACCATAGAATTGCTTTGGATTGGTACAGCAAGATAAATGCAGTTTCAGAAGCTACATTGAAGAAGTATAGTACTCTCAGTGCCTTGGTGTAACAACCACATATCCATCATCTAGTGGGCTTGTTATATAAGCCTCTGACAATAGCACCTGGATGGCCTGACTGAAGTGATATTTCCTTTTCAACACCTTCAATGTGCAATCAGAGAAAAACCTACTTGAACTGAGACTCTGTACATCCATACAATTCTTGCATTGCTTGTGCCAGATCTGCAACCAAGACAAGATGGTTCCTATGGGTATACTTCATGATGGCCCTTTCAAGAGGCTTAAGAGTAGCATATGGTTGATGCTTGTGTGGCAAGAAGGTGTTGGGAAGGACTGGATAAGAGGTTGTGATTGGAATGGCACATGGGATGGCACATTCAAGTTGAACAGTGGTGTCATCTGGGTTGACTAAACCATCCACTGCAGGGATATTCATTATGTCCACCCTGGGTCCAGAGTCTTCATCAGGGACATCTGACTGATGCAAGAACTTAGTAGGCTACCTTCTTCCAGTACAACAATATAGCCTACCTGAATGCATTGCTGGGAGTGCATGCTAATCTGAATGACATTCATAATGTGATGCATGACCTGATAATAGTCATGGACTGGATGAATGGAGGTAATTTTGATCCTCTTCCACTTTGAATTTTTCTTCAGGAGAACTGTAACCTCAGCAAAGGTATGTTCCCTACAAATATAATTATTGGTACACACAATAGAAAATAAACTTACAGGGCCTTGCATCTGATATGCTCACTCTTTGTGGCCTCTGCAGATAATCCATGTTGAAGAGTCAACCTACTATGAGCAAGAACTTCAAAGGCATATATTTTGCCTGTCCCATCCTCAAGAGCATAAGACACTTCTGCTACTGATGGATTCACTTCTGCACTTGTTACATGGGCAACAAGTTTTACCTGAGTAATTGTGATCATTATGAACAGCATCAATGATTGAGTGATTATGCACTCACAGCAGCAAAATTATTCTCCTCCATCATCAATGAATTATCCTCAGAGGACCAAGCTTGAGTCAACTGGGAAATTGTCACAGGGCGAAGGAGGTCACCCCAAGGTGCATTTGTGGGTGGAATAAAGCAAGTTGTGACAATATGTTCATCATTGAATTGTTGTTCTGACATGATGAATGAGATGAACGAAGTCGAGATTAATCTTAAGTAAGCATTTTTGTCCGACAATGTTACATAATCTTCGGCATCGCAGCATATATCTCAACAGAGCGCGAAATGAGACTCATCACCAGTAGAGTACACGATCCCGTCATCCGTCAATTGGTCGATAGCATCACTAGATTCGGGTTTACGCGTGGGTGATAGTGGGAAACGACCAACATACCTTACGGCAACAGCGTCCCCTCCAACAGCGCGGGCAATGGCACTGACATGGACACCTTCTTCGCTACGTGGTTGAGCCTGAATGAAGGCAACTATGGAGCGGTGCAACTTTGGTAAGTGTGCATATCTGTCGTTAGAGGTAATTGGTTGAGCTGAATACGCGGTGCTCGGACCAGCCCCGTTCTGACGGGGTGTCACTTCTTGCCCAGGCTTTGGGGGCTGTGGCAAGGTTAATATCAATCCAACGCGAAGTGCATAGGACTTACTGGACCACGTTCCCATATCATAGTGACATACATAACTTCCAAGAGGTGGAAATAAATCTCAGCGGGCGAGTCGATTGGGCGTATAAGATTGGTGTTGATGTATTTCTTGTTGCCGAACGTCTTCAGACTTCCCAGAACCCGCACGTATGCCCCCTCACTGGAAGGATTACCGAGTGGTAAAGGCGACAGCAGAAACTAAACTCACACAATGCCATTCTTCTCCGACTCGTCCTCCATAGAGGAATCGGTCCAGTGGCGAGCCTCGATTCGGCCTGAACCATCGTCGAGCATATATTGACTATTCGTTGCCTGTGCTTGCACTGACGCAATATACGCGACGACGGTGACCTGAACGATGCAATGAATAGCTTGCACATGCATGTCGGGTAAACATTTACTTGTCCAATCTCATGGTCGTCGAGGACCCAGTCAGCATCCGTGTGGGCTTGGCTGGCTTGAATGAGTTGGTAGACTGTCATAGGTCGCAGCGACTGCGCAGTTTCACTCTTCTGAATGACCAGGTTAGGGAGAATAGCCCCAGACGAGACGGCTGACATACACGAGCGAATCCTCCTGGGCTACCTGCTGTGCTCCCGTATGGTGAACCCGTCGTCATGTAACCCCCACCGGCTGCTCCACCATAAAAATTGTTGTCGTTATCTGCATAATTTGAGTAAGTATCGAATTGAATCTGAGTTACTACGCTAACTGACACTGGCTCATTGTGTTGTGCGGCGACTCGGATGAAGATGGAAGACGCGTCACGCGTTATGGACGCGAAATGTCACGGCGTCATGTCACGTCACACCAAGCATGGGTCTATACAAGATGAGTGGAGCTCATATCGGTAATGTACGTCGTGATATAGTATCAATCGGTCTTAAGCTTGCCCGTGCGCAGCGTTAAGTTTCGCCATTCCTCTCCCAACGCCATCCAGCACCTTCTTCCTTGAGTCAGTCACACTCTTGGCAACATTCAGAACGAAGTCGTGGTTGATCTGGGGCATCGTTAAATAACGAGACCTCTTGGAAAGACAAAAAAGGATAAACCTGCTTGACAGTTACAACTTCGCATGCTTGCAAGAATGCTCGACGGCGCTCCAAGGATCCCTCGACCTCTCCGAGTTTGATTAATCCTGCTGACATTTCCTTCAGGGCACAACTGGCTCTCGACCTGACATCCCTAAACTGTGAGACAAGCTGCCATATGGTCATCCATCAACATACACAATCAACAGACTTCAAGTGCAACACTTACGTTACCAAGTTTGTGGATTTTGACGACGGCAGGAGATTTGAAACGCATGGTCTCAATTGCAAAGAGAATAAATGCCTAGAGCAAATGCATCAGCCTAAAATACAGGGACAGCAAATGAGATCATAAAACCTCCTGCATGATTGTGGCAACGTGCAACATCTCCGATATCGAGCATTTTGACTCTACCAAATGTTTGTAACGAGAAAGCATGGAATCAAAAAACTCAGTGAGTACGCTAGACGCTTCCTTGATAGGAGGTGCCTCCTCGTCCTTCTTGTGGTGACCATTCGCATCCCCATTGTAAGCTTGGAGGTCAACGCCACGCAGCGGGAAACCAGTCTTCAATTCTGTTTGTCTGGAAGCCTCCGCCAATACCACCGCCGGCGGAGGCCGAACGTAGTTGTGATGAGGTTCGAGCCAGTCACCTAAGGCCGTGGCCCAGTCGAATAATTCGGTCTCCTCCTGAGACAGCTGAAAACCACATTAACCATGACATGGGGACTTGAGTTGAGGCGCTGTTACCTCCGCAATTTCTTCCGCTTTCCTCAAAGCTAGTCGCTCTCGCAAGGGTAACTGCACCTCTGGATCTGAGCTTCTCTTTGGCCGATCACCTACAAGCAGCTTCTCTTCAACAACATCGTCCAAATCACTAGCGTGCTGGAAGGCACGAATATAGATTTTCAAAAAACACCATAACCACCCTTGCTAGAAGAAAGGCAATACTTTGATATTTTGAATCAGATGACAGCTGTGACACTCACACCAGTTGATGTCTCAAACAACAAGCTCTGCTCGTTAAAAGTTGGTTTGCAGCGCGGTTGATAGGTAGGAATGATGACGAAATCGCGATTGTCGTGATGGGCTGTGTGGCCAATTGTTAGAATGAATCATGACAGATCGAGAGAGAGCAGGCACCGCGGTCGAACATGAATTTGAGCTCGATGAGTTCCATATCTATGATATCCGTGTTCAATGGTTCGTGCGTGAGACGCATACGGACATGCTCCAATTTAACGACATCTCTCTGTAAGGAGTTCTCGAGTCTGCTCTCGAAATCAATGAAATCCGGTATTTGTGTGTATTTCTCCGCAGTGAACGAACGGACGATGAAATCCGAGGTCTGATCGATTTAACACAACGTTACCATCACGACGAAAAGAAAACGAACCTCTTGAGAGCTCGCCAAATATATTTGGCTAGACTCTAAGCATTCCGAAGGGTATGTTAGGTCCCCAGTAGCAGCAAGCGAAAACGTTAAAGCACGAGTAAGGATAAGATGGGACAATGTGTCGTTCTGAACTTGCTTGACATTCATCTGACGATAATGCTCTAGAGCAAGTGATGGTGCACCTGACTCGAAAAATTAGCAATACGACATTCATGAGCGAAACAACATACCCAAAATGCGGTATATTCGAACAAGCATAATGCGCATCTGAAACGACATACGACTCCTAGTCAATCCGTATTCTAAGACTGTAGCCGCCTGGTAGAGCGCCTCTTCCGAACGATTGAGTGTCCAGACCATCACGAAAGCATTTGCAGCAAGAAGAACCAGGTCATCGGCAGGCTGAAGTTCAGTAATTGGGAGGTTTTCGCCGAGGGTGAGGCCATCCAAATATTCATCGAGATACTTCAGCCCGCGGGCGGTCTCAGATTCAACCGTGACTTCGGATTCGACGAGTATGTAGCGCTCGAGTTTCCGTGCATTTATCAGTCTTTGAAGGTCACCCGCGGACGCCTGGGTCAGGACTGGGAAATGAAAAAAGAACTCATCACCGCGTAAGTGCGGACGGTGCTTACGAAGGATGGCTGTTGGTGGGCGAGGAATGCTTTCCACGGGTCAAGGAACGTGATCTCCAAATCGAGGAAGCTAGTCAAATCCTCGAAGCAGCATGCTTTGTCACCGAACTGAATGAAGTAGTTCTCCATCAACCCGACAAGCACACTGTCCTCTGGCGTCAATTTCAGTGTTTTTGCAAGGTCAGCGAGTCCACTACATCGAAAACTAACCTGACAATCCAAATTTATAGGCGCGATGTTCTAATTCGAGCAGAGCCAGAGGAGCAGTCCTATTTTTGGTGCCATCCTTCTCCGCAACCTCTGCAAGGAATGTACGAGCCTTGGAGATATTTTCTAGACATTCATTTTTGCTTTCTTCTGTAATCCCTCCTTGCTGAGAAGAGACTGGAACGAAGGCAGAGTCCAGAATGGACAAAAATTCTAACCAGTTACGATCTCTAGAGAAATTATTGGCTCTGAAACATCACTAGCATGAAGTTAGACAGACCCATTCGATATTTTTTGTTGCGCGCGCTGTCCCTCTTCCCCCCAAAGACCTCTACCTCGCCAGATCTCCCGACGTGTCTGATCACACGCGAGACTGGTTGAACAGATGGTCTTTCCGATATCGCTTTCTAGTAGTGTGTTCGCTTCGTCATACAACTCTAACTCCTTGAGAATGCTAATGTGCAAGTGAAAGCGATCCGCGGTTAGGTAAGATGGAGTTGGCGATGAGGTGACCAGCCTATGGGCAAGTTTATAGAGCAACGTCTTCATGCTTGAGGCTGTTGACGAATCGCTTGCCTGTGTATGGGTGATGTGAGCTCGTGACTAGCTGTACGGAAGAGACGAACCTGAAGGATCGCCCCCATGATGCTCCAATACAAGTACCGGTCATCTTGGAATTGTTTGTGCATTCTTGTGGAAACCTACGAAGACGTAGTCAGATGTCGTCAACACAAACGAGTCTCCAGAGGTATACCTGTTGTGCAGACTTCCAATTCGCGGTCCGCACGTGTGCAAAGAACGTCTGAGCGCCGTACTCTTCATTCAGAGGTTGCTGTTTGTAGGCCTCTTCAAACATGTTGACCATGTCGGTGACTAAGGGATGTGAAATAGGTCTACGCGGCCAGGGGGGATCGGGGACATACTCCTTCCCAGACCCTTTAAGACGTGCATCATGGCAGAAATGGTGGCGTCATCCAGAGGTTTGACAGCGAGTACCTCATCACACAATACAAGAGATTCTTCTACTTTTTGGGAGCGCACAAGTGCAAGTGCCTTGAGAGACTAGTGAAGACAAGTAAGGTGAAATTTATAGCGGGGGTGAGTACAACGCGCCTTGACTAGCATGTTGCTGGGATACTTTTTAAGCAGCTTATTGCAAGAAACAATTGCTGATTTGTTCGAGCCGGTGTCGAGAGCCTCTGCGGTTGAAGTTAGCACGCAGTCTACCAAAGAAGGGCCACAGGCAGGACCAACCATAGATGGGACGAATCTGACGTTCAAGGGTGACTGAGGCAGACATTTCGTGTCGAAGAAAGGTTGGTACTCGAACAAAAGGCGGCAGGTAGTCACGGTAGGGAATGGCGTTTTATTTGGGCCACGCGTGGTACACACGAATTTTTAGCAGCAAAGACCTCGAGTAACCGAAGTTCCGTTACTCGGCATTTTTCGGCGGTGATTGACGGACGTGAGCAATCTTTTTCGTTCAAGTTCCGCCCTTTACAAGTAATACACACACACACAACACGAAATGTCTCCTCAGGCGTTGCTTTCACGGTTGGCTATCTCGTCGTTTCGTAATTGGTTCAACTGACGACTCTTCGAATTGGACAGTGGAATTGACCCCGTGCTGGGTGTGTTCACTGGGTGCTTGGCTTACTACCTCTATGAGACAAATCCTCGCACGGCGCTGCCTGCCGATCAAAGACTGGGTACTCTTCTTCGATGGAAGTGGGCCAAGTGGCAACAAGTGTAGTGACCCTAGGCTACGTTCAGAATTGTTAACCCACAATGATGGTCTGTACACAACTCATGGGAACTTACCTTGGTGTCCTGCTAACCCTAACCCTATGTGCATGACATTTGCAACATTTTCCGCAGGCATTCCATCACCGCATGAAAGGTTTGCTGTTCTTCCTCGCTGAGTGTCCCTTCTTCGTACCCCTTTGCATTTTGAAGGGCGATCCCTACAACCACGCTGCGATATTCACCTCCGATTGCTTGCCAGAGCAAAGTTGCAATCTGTGCGGTGTAAAGCGAATAGACAGTTTGCATGTGAGCTGATGGCGCACTCCCAAAGATTGGGGTGAGTTGTATGGCCGGAGGGGGGCAGGGGAGTGGTCCATCTGGATCAGAAACATTGAATGTACCAAGATCTGCTGTCGACGGGATGGAAGCTTGGATCTGAGTGGTGTTAGCGCTAGCTCCGATCATGGACCTTTGGTTCGCGTGTACGTACCAGATTGCCTACTTTGCCCATTTGTGTGACAAGCACAAGAGTCCGGTCCGCAAATGGTTGAATAATGAGTTCGGTCCGCAGATCGCGTACAAGCACAGTTGTTTGGAGAAACTTGGTCATGGTATTGGACTTGGAGTATGTACTGGCGCGTTGATGGGCAGAGTCACGTGACTCTATATGAGATATGTGTGTTCGATGGTCGGGTTTTGATGTGACACGGATGTCAACGGAAAGTTCTCCTTCCAAAAAGAATACCACTGACGATGCAAGATGGAGGACGGGTTGGTGGGACTTGCATCCTCTCGTGGAGGACCTTCGCAGGTATATCAACTCTCACCATTTTCCTGCAGCTCTGAACCGTCGTCACAGACCAATCGTATGGTCTAGTTCATCTACTATATTCACCGCACATCCAACCCAACCCATCCTTATCGGTCGTCTCTTTCCATCTTCGATGCAGTTTTTGGTGGCATCACCAGATCCAGTTCATCGTTCGCCTGCTTCCTATGGACCACCAACTCTCATCAGTGTATCCCCAAATGACTACTGGCTGTTCGCATTTTTCCCTAGTCACCAAGGCGACGGTATCGCTTGCCTTTGGAATCGCGGGTCCTGCGTAGATTCCTGGATAGTCAAAGAATACTGGCAATTCAGTCGCGGTGCTGGTGTTATTACCTCTACTTGGGCTGGCACCGAACGCGAGGTCTGTCATATTTCCAGTTTAGACGAGCATTTTATATTCAGCTGGAATAGTGGTCAACCTCTGCAGATGGTTCATCGTTTCGTCTCCCTTCTCGAGGCCCACTTACCCCAGTGTCGAGTCCAACACTCTTGCTCGTGACGCAGGCACACCAACTTCATGTTTGCTACCTCCGCACCTATGCCCCGTCTTTCAAAATGCTACACTGTTCTCTGACTCAGCCTTATTTGACCGCGGAGGGTCAGCCCCTCGGTGCGATGCACGACACCCCCGTTGGCCCCAAGACCTCGAGACTATGCAGCTATGCAGCTATCGGATTTATTTACGGCGGTATTTATTTAGTTATTTCGTCTAGGTCATCACATTGTCTCACTCTTGCTGTGAAACCAGAGTCCTCCATCTTGGTAGCCATGAGGTCTAGGAGGTATCCCACCCCTGACAGCTTGAAAACGGCTGCATATAACGATCTCGACCTCGGTATCTCATTGGATATTCCGCAATCGCAGGATCCATCCCCAGAGCAACATGCACCATCATTAGAATGGGGTGCACAATCAGAAGAACAGACGATCGAACTGTGTGAAGTAAAGCTCCGTTTCGACGGGATGTCAATGAGTATGACCTTCACCGTTGTCGATTGTGAGCTACTCAATCGCAGATTTTGGAAACCTAGGTTTGATTAGTCAACCACTCCCACCTCTTTATCATCCGTTCCCCAGTATGACCGGGCTCATGTTCGTCTGCTCTCCATCTCCGAAATCTGAACCCTCGACTTCACCAAGGACCTCACCCAAGAGGGACAAGCAACCTATACGTACAATCGAACCGCCACTAACGTATCTGGTAGTATCTTTCTTAGACTTCGAAGAATGTACGGCCACCCATCTCTATTTACTTTGGGTCTGCTGACATCAACTGTAAATATCCCCATTTTTCCTGCCACGTAGATGACACCATGCCCAATTCGGCTGTTGTGGCGTATACTCTTGCGCGCGCGCCGTCATCAGCCGTACCCACAAAAACAACCTGGGTAATACATGCCACGGTATCGTGATGATGATGAACACTAACCTACTCAATCAGACTACACACCAGGTCGGAGAGCGATCGTTTTTCCCCCATGTTTTGGCGCTCTCTTGTCCGGCATGGATCTCCACTCATCCTCGGAAGAGGGGTCTGATAGCCCTGCTGGCGGATACAAGTGGCCCTCTGACCCGACGAACCCAGAACCCAATGGAAGTGGTGGTTGGAAACATTGTCATCCTGCGACTGTGCGTTGCCACAATGTATAAGTATGGAACATTTGATGCATTGGAACTGTTAATGTAGACCTGACCTTACTGATGACCCTGATTGGGAACAGTTGCCAATCATGGCACCAATAAGTAGGGCAGGGATGGATTGTATGTTTCCCATCTCAGCAAAGACTATACCCTCACACTCGTTTATCCCAGGGCCGGTGAACATGGTAGCATCAACGAATCAAGTGCTTTTGTGCACAATAGCTTCCTATAGAATGTCAATCCACAGTCTGCCGAAGCAACTGGCAAAAATTTTACCGTCGGGGGGTGAATACGTTTCAACGTTTTCGCGACGGTTCTAATTCGTAGCTCAGATTCTGTACCGAAAAATGTGTCGCCTCTTTCAATGGTGCTTGTTACTTCTCTTCAATCGCGTAGATCAATAGCAGACATTGCCCATGTCCTCGCTGTACCTGCGGTGCCTGTGGGTATCATTGTGGATACTTTGAGGGGGGTATGGTCAGCATTTGAGACAAACGTACGCGGCGGGCTAGTTGGTGCGTTCAGTGTCGGGGATGTTTTGGGAGCGACTGTCGAGCTATATAGGTCAGTTGTCTCTGTATGTTTTGTTTTATTTATCACACCATTCTCAGAACAAGAGCGCGAGCCTTGGAAGGTGACGACGAGCAAGCCTTCATGTCGTCACTTTGGAGGAATGCTCACGACATGTGTTCCGTAATGGCCTGTCTCGCTGCATTTGAAGATTGTAAAGAGTCTGAAGGCTACGATCTCGGTGGGACAATATTTGTCTCGCGAAGGAAATGATTGTAACGATTACGTCTATTCAGAGGCTATCTGGCAGCTCGTTAGTCTTTCTGGGTGGGCGGTGAATTTTATAGAAAAGCTGGTGAAGCAGTGCCTTTTTGCCGCTGATTTGGTCGACATGACTCCAAGCACGAACGAGTTGCAACCAAAACTCGAACCTGTCGATGACATTGTCGCACTTACCCTGGACGGTACGTCCCTCTATCGTACACGCTCAAAATTGTGACTCCCCATCAGAAAGCAAACGACCTTCTTTCTCTTCGCCTTTTGATTCACCTATATTTCTTCACCTCACTCATCCATTCATCCTAACAAATCTTATTGGGATGATAGTGCATGTGAATCGGTTTTACCATTCACTTAGCGCACTCACTCCCAAAGGAGAAAACTCTCAGATTGCCCGAGATATCCTCATGGATGTTATTGGTTGCTCCGGGCTTGATCTCAGAGGCATGGAGGAAATATTGAAAGGCGTGATACTTGATGTTAGAAACATTCCTGGTAAGTGAATTCCTATTGACAACTCATTCCACCGCACCTCAACTGCGTCAGGGGATGAAGCAAGGTTGTCACTAGCAAAATGCCACCCAGTCCCCACTCAGTACCCGTTCCTACGAAAGATCCTCCACACATTACATACATCTACTGCTATCGACAGACCGCATTTGTTCGTCAAGGCTGCAGATCTTGTTGATGCATTCGCAAGCTCGTCCACCATCGAGCAGGACAAGAAAGAGCAGGACAAGGATGTTATTACAAAAGGTATTTTGTTAAGGCACAGCCCTCGCTTGCTATGCCTTCGGTGCGGTTATAGGTCAGGGATAGGCGGGGAAGTGAGCGTTGCAGGACATGTCTCGTTGAGGTGGAGAACCTGGGAGAAGATGTGGGCGAGCCGCTGTGTTTGTGGGGGTGCCTGGGTCAATGGGAGCATATTTGACTAGTCCGCTGTTGTGATCTACCAACATTTACCGAGCAATCATTTGGAATCATGAGATCCTTGATTACAACTTGAGTGCAAATCTTCTGCCAGTGTACAAGTGCGGTTGACGTGTCGTAAGCTGTCTGAGTCTGGCATTCACGCTCCTGCTGGTAGAAAATCTTCTTCAACAATTCTTCGCCAGCCTCATGCCTAAAGTTGTCGTTCCTCCTTTTCCCTTGTCTGGTTTTTTTGCTGTCACAAAACCTTCGGGCCCAACCTCAATGTCCGTTCTTGAAGACATAAAGCAACTCGTTGGAAACTCGCGCTTATTTGTGGACGCTCGCAAGCTGGAAAACCGCACCGGGAAGGATAATAGGAAGAAGAGAAAAGATTCAGTCAAGATCGGCCAAGGTGGGACGCTGGATCCACTTGCTGATGGCGTACTAGGTCAGTTCGATCTCAGTTTTCATATCGGTACGTCAGTGACTCCTCGGGGATCCTAGTTGTTGGTGTCGGCAAGGGTACTAAACGGCTCTCTGACTTTCTGGATTGCGTCAAGGTATTTCACTCGTCAGGATACTATTCTACTTCAAGTTCTCAGCCAGGACGTACAGGAGTACAGGACTACTGCCCTTCTGGGCTGCGAAACAGACAGTTATGATTGTCATGGGTCCCGTGTGCGCGACGCTCCTTGGCGCCACGTCACCAAGGAAGCAGTGGAAGCGATTCTTGATGAATTCAGAGGTGAGATATACCAAACACCACCCATGTCTGTCTCTATTCCCGATCACTTGTCTTTATCTCTCAATCTTTGTTAGTTTCTCCGCTCTTAAGATGGACGGTAAGCCATTGTACGAGTATGCCCGCCAAGGCATACCATTACCTCGACCCATTGAAAAGCGGAAGGTTACTGTTCACTCATTGGATCTTGTCGACTGGAAAGGGAGTCATCACAACTTTCGGTGGCCGCAGAAAGAGTTTTCTCCAGATCAGAAGGCTGCTCTCCAGACAGCTCTGAAATCCGTCGCGATCGATCCCGTTATACAAGACAAACCTGGTGAAAATGCTGAACAGGTTCCGACTGCATTCGTTCTGAGCATGAAAGTTTCTGGGGGCACGTATGTCCGATCAATAGTCCACGATCTCGGGCGTGCCCTTGGTTCTGCGGCCCACGTGGTCACTTTGACTCGATCTCGTCAAGGAAGGTTTACTATGGATTCCAAAACCGGAGAGGACAAATCATGTGTGCCATGGGAGGTTTTCGAAAGGGCTTTGAAAGACGAAGGCGAGCCAGGTGAGGACGGGTGGAAGTCCTGGGAGAGAGAGGTTCTGGATCGATTAGAAATAGTCGATGCGCCGAAACAGTAGCGTGCTCGACAATCCTGGGCCATTTCAGATCTACCCCGACAGGTACATGTCGTGTTAGCCCAGGCGTGAAGTCCTAATTTCTCGGTAGTCCGAACTTGAGCAGCCGCCAGACCTCAGGGTACTACTTGGCGTACTGTTCATTATCGAATCTGTGTCTTGAACCACTTAAACTACTCGCCGCGTGAGTTGAATTCCAACTCGACCGTGTCGCAGTTTACAGAACCAATCATGTTGTCTCCGGGCCGGACTCATTATTGGTTCGGTCCGCGCACGCCCGAGCCAACAGGTCAGAGGGGCTCGCGTTTGAACACCTTAAATACCCCATCGAGGTCCTGTTATAAGCCATTCCTCCTTTTAACCCACTTTCCAGCATGACACCCAGTACGCCCGGCAATCAGAGTCAAACTACTCTAACCCGCCCGTTGCGTCCTGGTATCTATGCTCCTCTTCCAACGTTCTTCCACCCAGGATCCGAAGATCTTGGTCAGTGGTGCTAATCGGACGCTGATAACGAAACACTGAGGGGAAGCATAGATCTTGATGCATTTAAGAAACATGTGCTTCGAACAGCTTCAGCAGGCGTCCGCCCATTGTTGTCTGGTTCCATGGGCGAAGCCAGTCATTTGTCACATACCGAGCGCTCCACGTTGATCAAGACAGCAAGGAATGTTCTGGACAAAGCGGGTTTCGACGAGATGCCCATCGTCTCGGGTATCGGTGCGGGTAGCACGCGGGAGTGCATTGAATTAGCACACGAAGCAGCTGACGCTGGGGCGGACTGCGCTATTGCTATCTGTAGTGGATACTTTGCTGGAGCTCTCGCTGGGAACAAGACAGCGCTCAAGGCTTTCTGGGCCGAGATTGGCCAGAAGAGTCCAATACCCATAATGATCTATAATTGTGAGAGCAAGGCGCTCGTACATGAGATACATGGTTGACTTGTTTCTCGTCTTAGATCCTGGAGCTGCTGGGGGGATCAACCTGGATTCTGATCTCATCACAGAGCTCGCTGTAGAGTGTCCCAATTTAGTTGGTGTCAAACTTACGTGTGTTCATCATGGCTGATGTGTGCGAGCGGCCATGCTCAGCGTTCTCGTTTATAGGTGCGGCGACGTAGGAAAGCTAACTCGCATCGCTGCGACCGTTTGCGACCCCGCATTTTCGTCCAACCATCCACAGAGAAACAAGGATGCATTTCTTGTCCTCGGAGGATTCACCGACTTCCTCCTCCCAGGCGCATATGCCAATGGCCACGGCGCCATCACAGGGCTTGCGAACGTCGCACCGGTAAGTGAGCAAACCGTTCACAGTACGCGAATTGATGACATCGCGCAACACTGCGATGATAGCATACGATAGTCAGACTGTTTGAATCGAGTGAAGGATCCAAGACCGACCCAAAACTTCTTGGCGAGGCGCAAAGATTGCAAGGAATCGTTGCACGGGCAGATGCGACGATCGCCAAGTCTTCTATAGCGGGTACCAAGTATTTGCTAGACAAGCTTTATGGGTACGGGGGTGACCCCCGGCGGCCGCTCCCTCCCATCGAGCCTGCAGCAGGCGAGGCACTGTGGGAACACCCACACACTCGGGCGCTTGTGGACGTGGAACTTTCGCTCGCCCAAGCGAGTGGGTTACGGAGAGACCAGTAGGTATGAAACAACGCTGCGCGCCCGATAAGCAAGCATGTCACTAGTAGGTCACATTGCCAAGACAAGCGATGATTCACATGTCGTAGTTCCAACGCGAATTATTCCGATCGTGACACGGAGAAACGCGCCGCCGTGGCTGTATGTTTCATGGAGCGGTCCGTTGTGAGATTCGGTAAACGAAACGAGTCCCACGAGACGACGTGGAGGATGTCGGCTAGATTACCAGCCTTGTGCCAGAGTGGGGAAGTCAGGGTAAAGTAATCACGCTCAACAACCGGGTTATAAGGTTTATGTAACTTGGCATGTGCAACTCCGACTTCTCCAGGCAGTCTTGGGTAGCCCTGCGAATATCTGTTCCTTGAACTACGACCATGTCCATGTCGGCCTGCAGGCCGTCCGTGACGACCATACGTTGCCGGTCGTTGGGCAGCATAGCGTTCAAAACACTTGCGTCAGGTAGGAATCGTATCTCTCCATGAGTCATTCACCATATTCAACGATCATATTTTACAGGCATCCGGTCATTCCACTGGTCTGTATACCGTAGAAACCAGTCACAGTCACTGAGTACAGAAACAAAGAAGGACTCTGGTACTCGTCATATCCTGTGTTACATACAGCGAGCTGAGATATGGCCCTTCGTTCTCACAGGCATTCCTTATTCTTCTCTCGTCGTCGGCGCACCAAGAGAGACATTTCCGAACGAACGTCGTGTATCTCTTACTCCTCAAAATGTTGCTCTACTGAAGAAGAAGGGCTTTAGCAGCGTTCTAGTCGAGAGAAACGCAGGTGCTGCTGCTCAGTTTTTAGATGCAGAATACGCCAAGGCTGGAGCCACCCTGGTTTCAAAAGAAGAACTCTACAAGAACACGGACATTTTGCTGAAAGTTCGACCTCCCTCAGAAGATGACGAGGTCACCGCCTTGAAAGAAGGTAGTACTGTCATTTCCTTTCTGTACCCTGCGCAGAACAAATCGCTTGTCGAGAAGCTGGCTTCGCGTAACATAAACGCCTTCGCCATGGACATGATCCCACGCATTTCGCGAGCCCAAACCTTTGATGCCTTGAGGTGAGCCCACCGATCACGCCCGGGACTCGTGTTTGATGCTCTTCGGTTAGTTCTATGACCAATATTGCGGGATATAAAGCTGTTTTGGAGGCTGCCAACCACTTTGGTCGATATCTTACCGGACAGGTCACGGCAGCTGGGTGAGTGCACGTTTGTATCAAGGTAATGGGTGTTTTCTGATACCTTTGCCACAGAAAGGTAGTCACGCGTTTTACGAGGCACTTTCACGCGTCTTATGTGTTTATAAGGTTCCCCCTGGCAAGGTGCTCATCATCGGTGTTGGTGTCGCCGGACTCAGCGCCATTGCAACGGTTTGTCATTTTGACGTGAAGATTGCGGGGAGAATCTGACTAGTTCTAATTCTCTCAATAGGCCCGTCGACTTGGTGCCATTGTCCGAGGTTTTGACACTCGCTCAGCTGCGCGAGAACAGGTTGAATCTCTTGGGGCCGAGTTTCTCGAAGTCAGCATCCAGGAGGAAGGTGGCGGAGCGGGAGGTTATGCCAAGGAAATGTCTAAAGAATTTATTGAGGCAGAGATGGCCCTTTTCATGGAACAGTGCAAAGAGGTCGACATCGTCGTAACAACTGCGCTTATTCCTGGCAAACCCGCTCCTAAACTTATCACGAGCGAGGTCAGTGAGTCGTTATTCGTTGAGTTATCTGAACTCATGTTCGCCCGTAGATGGTTGCAGCAATGAAGCAAGGTTCAATCATTGTTGATGTATGTTGTATCAAGTTTATGATATCTAAAAACTCAATCCTCTTTAAGTTGGCAGCCGAAGCAGGTGGAAACTGTCAAGCTACTGTACCTGGGGAATTGGTCGTCAAAAACGGAGTCACTATCATTGGTAAGCGAGTGTCTAGTGAGATCGGACAGAGACTCATCCACTTTTGCAGGTTATACTGACCTCCCTTCGCGACTGCCGACGCAATCGTCGACTCTATATTCGAATAACATCACCAAGTTCCTTTTGTCTATTGGCGAAGGGAGCAAGTATGCAGTCGACCTGAGCGACGAAGTTGTTAGAGGTTCAATTGTGGTTCACAAAGGTGAACAACTGCCACCAGCACCTCGTCCAGCACCTCCCCCAGCACCTCGTCCAACTCCCAAGGTAGAGGAAGTACAGACGAAGGCCATTACACCATGGCAGAAGGCTACCCGTGATGTTGCTACGGTTACCGCGGGGATGGGGTCAACAGTTGCTCTGGGAAAGCTCACCGGGGCAGCCTTCATGAGTAGCTTCTTTACATTTGGATTGGCGGGCTTGGTTGGATACCGTGTTGTCTGGGGTGTTGCTCCTGCTCTACACTCCCCGTTGATGTCGGTCACAAATGCAATCTCCGGTTAGTCAGCGTATATTTGGGTAGAGCGCTTCGACACTAATGGAACCTGTAGGAATGGTTGGTATCGGGGGGTTATTTGTGATGGGTGGAGGTTACATCCCGGAGACCTTTCCTCAAGTCCTCGGTGCTCTATCAGTTCTTCTCGCTAGTGTGAATGTCGCCGGGGGTTTCGTCATCACCAAGCGTATGCTTGACATGTTCAAGAGTAAGCACTTGGCCATGGCTTTCAAGCTTCGACTTATGTGTTACAGGACCAAGTGATCCGCCTGAATACTCATGGTTGTACGGAGTTCCCGCGGTCGTATTCACTGGAGGTTTCCTTGCGGCAGCAAGCACTGGGATGGCTGGCCTTGTTCAAGCAGGCTACTTGACTAGCAGTCTGCTTTGCATTGGTAAGCAAGACATGGACCTCGACTTCCCTTAATTAATTGTGACTTTTGTAAGGCTCTTTGTCTGGGCTGTCTTCACAAATCACGGCGCGTCAGGGCAATGCTCTTGGTATCCTCGGCGTAGGCTCTGGAATTCTGGCGTCACTGTTAGCTGTTGGCTTCCCTCCAGAACTCCTAGCACAATTTGCTGGAGTTGCCACTGTTGGTGCTACAATCGGTGCCATTATCGGTCGGCGCATCACAGCCACGGAACTTCCACAGATGGTTGCAGCCTTGCACTCCGTTGTTGGCCTTGCAGCTGTGTTCACCTCTATTGGCAGTGTCCTTGCCGATCCATCACACATTTCTGTACTCCACCAAGTGACAGCTTACCTTGGAGTGGTGATTGGTGGCATCACTTTCACCGGTTCCGTTGTAGCATTCCTAAAATTGGCTGGGAAGATGAGTTCGAGACCATTGATGATGCCAGGCAGACACCTCATTAATTCCGGGCTTGTCGGTGTTAATGCGTTGACGATGGCTGCCTTCATCAAGGCTGCACCAACTGTACCTCTCATTGCTGCAGGTTACCTTGGAGCAAGCACAATTCTCAGTTTCGTTAAAGGCTTCACGACGACAGCAGCTATTGGAGGGGCCGATATGCGTGAGTGTTTATCAAGGTCGCGTTCTCGATTCAACACACTCGCTGAGCATACCCCTAGCCGTCGTCATCACCGTCTTGAATGCTTATTCGGGCTTCGCACTCGTTGCGGAGGGTTTCATGTTGGATAACCCGCTCCTTACGACCGTCGGCGCATTGATTGGTGTCAGCGGTTCTATTCTTTCATACATTATGGTTCGCATACGGTGTTGCTTTTCTGACATTCTCTTCAACTCACTTGGTCATAGTGTGTAGCGATGAACAGGTCGTTGACGAATGTCCTATTTGGTGGCATTGGCACAATCGCGCCATCGGAGGCCACCAAGATGGAAGGCACGATCACCAAGACCACGGTGGATGACACCGTAGAAGCGCTTACTAATGCAGACAGCGTCATTTTAGTATGCCGTTCCCATTCTCTGTATTCCTCGTCTGGATCTCACCTGCTTAGGTTGTTGGATATGGCATGGCTGTGGCCAAGGCTCAATATGCCATTTCGGAAATTTGTTCAATGCTCCGTGCAAAAGACATCAAAGTACGTTTTGCCATTCACCCGGTGGCGGGTCGCATGCCTGGTCAATGCAATGTGCTTCTGGCAGAGGCATCTGTGCCATATGACAGTGAGGTGCATTCGTTGTTTGACGAAGCTTGATTGATGACTGGCAAACCTAGTCGTCTTGGAGATGGACGAGATTAACGACGACTTCAATGAGACGGACGTCACGCTCGTCATAGGGGCAAATGACACCGTGAATCCCATTTCCCTGGAGCCTGGCTCACCAATAGCGGGGATGCCTGTTCTTCATGCGTGGAAGAGCAAGCAAGTCATCGTGATGAAGAGAGGCATGTCGAGTGGTTATGGTACGTGCTCTCGCTCCACCATATATGACGTTGACACCGTTTTTGCTCTAGCTGACGTTCCGAACCCCATGTTTTACATGCCAAACACGAAAATGTTGTTTGGTGATGCAAAGGATACCTGTGATGGTGCGTATCTGCCCTTGGTTCAACGACCTTCTTTCGCTTATGACAACATCAGCTATCAAGAGAGGTCTCGAGTCACGCAGCAACTAAGGCCACACCGATATATTAGCCCCGGAACACCTCAGGCTTGTTGTACATATGTATATTCACTCGTTTGTAGGAATTGTCGCCTTGCCCAGTGCTGTGTCTTCTGCTACCAATTCAGTGCGCCTGGATATAGATGTATTGGCTCATACTTAGCTTCCATCACCAAGAGGACATATCGTGGAAATTTGTTTGTGGAATAGAGTAGTGTATATATATCACATCATTATATCTCAACTTGACCTGAGGCAGGGCAGATGAACGTGGAATGCAAAAGTGGCCCATATCATATACGAAAGCTCCATCGAAAGCTCCAAGTCCAATGAACGAGTCCAAATCTACTGCGATTTAAAAGATGTCCTAACGGAAAAGCGTACAGAGGACTGGTAAACGTTCAAAAGACCATTTCTCCACGCTGTCACGTAAGATGACAGGGTAAAGAATTCGCCACAAAATCTGGCTGCCTGCAATCGATCGATGGTTCCGGAAGGGATCAAGTTTTTAGAATTGAATAACCAACTCGAGAAGAGATCGGACTGCGACTGGGCTGGTTATATAACCAGGTAGCGATGAGGACAATGACGGAGCCAAGGATAAAGGTGAACGTGATTTGGAAATCGAAGAGGACCACGGAAGCCAGGAACGATATCACGATGCTGAGACTTGTGGCAAAACCTTTGAGGATGTTGTCAGAGTACTTGATGACCATTGCTGTGACAAGGCCACCGATGACCTGAATCGCGACGGTGGCCCAGGCCCAGGCCCCAAAGTTTTGAAAGAGGGATTGGAAAAGGCCAGGTTGGGAATGCTCGGAGATAAGGATGGGTATGAGTGCGGGGAGTAGAGAGAAGGCGGAGAGCTGGACGTTGCGTATCCAGAGGTCAGATTGAGAGTTCTTCAAAACCATTTCGAAATAAACGCCAGCGAGACCCGAGGTAAAGCACGCTGCCACGACCGCGAGAAAGCCCTTGAGAGCGTTCATTGAAGTACCCTGGAAGAGCAGAGATGCGGACTTGGCCGAACCTCCGGCGCCATTCTGGATCTGTACGACGCCTACGCCGATTGCGAGGAAGAAGAGGGCGACCCACTGAGCGGCGCTGAGCTGTTTACGGAGGAGGAGTACAGAGAATGCTGCTGTTGTGAGAATTTTCATTTGATAGCTGACTTGGAAGGTAGCAGCTTCCAGATTGGTGGCAGCGACATACTGCAAGTTGTTCTGGATGACTTGATGCGAGTGAGAAGGAAGTTGGTGGGAAACCTGGACGTACGCACCATAAAGGATTGCGGGTATGGACAGTTTCCAGCAATCTGAGCTGAAAACCTCCCTGCCCAGCCTACGTATGCGTAGACATAGCTTGGATTGGATGCAGAAGCGACCCGTAGTATCCGAGGTATGGGGGTCTATTTGAACGAAGGCAATCGCGAGTGATATCGAGCCCTTCAAGAGTTCGTTGAGGAGAACTGCGGCTGGCGCGGAATAAGATTTGGATGGAGGTATGGATACGCGAGAGTAGTGCATTATTATCGTCAAGAGGGAGTTTTGTACGGCGAGTGTGATGAGACTACGGGGGGGGAAGGAAGTGTTGAATGAGCGTGTAAATGTAAATGGGCGGGTGAATGGACTCACGATAAGTATTTGAGGGGTACGCCGAATAGAGATGGTGGGTCGGGGATGAGACCGAGCTCCTCGAATTCGAGATGGTCATCCTTGAGTGAGTCTGTCATGAGGGATGCTAGCAGCAGCAGCTTGGCTTGGCTTGCTGCAGTCAAAAAGTGTTGATCAACTTTCCGCAGTTTCTGTTTATTTATTTATTTTATTTATTATCTTTTCCGCAGCAGCAAAAAGTACAAATCAAATCTCTGTAAATAATAATTATGTATATCCGTACGATGACGACATTCCTCGTCCTCCATCATACAACCCATAAATGCTGTACGTAGGACTGTGATACTCCCCATACCCTTCAGGGTCTGCGTGTTGCATCGCCATCTGCGCCAACGACGGAATCGGTGGTGGTGATGGCACTCGTGGTGGCCTATCTTCAATCCGTTTCTTCAGGCTGCTCTTCACAACACCGTGACTCAATGCCGTATCCCCCTGCCCTCGTGCCGCCTCACACGCCCGGATGTTCACCAACGACGCCGTAGACTTGGATGCCGCAAACTCCACCATCATCAAGCTCCCCACTGCCGCATTGTCAGTCGGCGGGCTATCACAGTGGGAACTTCTTTTGGGAACTGGCTTTTTTTGACTGCGTCCTGTGAGTGTCACCTTTTTTGCTTCCCCAATCACGCTCATCGAGTCGTCAGGATACAACGTAGGCTGTGGTGATGGCGGAATCGGCGTTCCTAGTCCGAGCGCCGTGGTTAATTCTCTTCCTCGTCGAGATTCTCCACTATCCACAACTCGCTTCTCCTGTTGTTCATGATCGAGATCCTGCTTGTCATAGTTTTCTGTGGCCGCCGATGCCCGAGGATATGAACCTGGCGTGTAGTACGTCGATTTAATTCGGGCTCGTCCCCCGTTTAACTGCACCCTGCCGGGGGACGCAGTCGATGGCGATATGGGCTCCATTCCACCATAGGCAAAACTTTGCGACCGCCTCACCGCTGCAGCATCCTTGGCACTCCCGGGTGCTATCATGCTCGTTCTGTTGCGCGATCCCATCATCCTGTCCTTGTATCTTGCTACCCCGACACTCCCTGCTTCGTCGTGCACGACACCGTCTATTGCAACACCAACATCCCCTCCTAATTGTGAGTATCCCCCAGGTGAATTCGGGTACAGGGACATGGACACCGTGGACAGCCTCGATACCGCACGTGTGATTGCGTTCTGCACTGGTTGCAATGGGATCGGACTCTTGGCCTTCGGGATAGCATTCGAGTTACCGTATCCAGTGAATGGATATTGTCCTTGATTCTGTCCTTGAATGCAATTCGCGTCGTTGTCAACTACTCCAAGGCCACCTTGTTGGCTAGTTTGACCGGCGGTCACCGGTAGATTCTGCGAACTCGACCGTGTCACTGTCACCGTCGGGGCAGGTTTCGGAATTCCGGAGTTATATTGGGTCCATGTCCAAAGTCCAGTGTTTCCTTTCGTATTGCGTGTCTGGATGGTAGGGGACAACCGCTCCTTTCCCCCAAATATCGGGGAACCTTCGCTGTCCACCTTGTTGTCCGGAAATGTCCCGTCATGAAGGATGGGTAGGGACGGAGTGGGTGTCCTTCGCCGGCGGGGGCGCTTGATGAGTTTGACCAGCACGATTATGATAAGGAGTGTGAGACTCCCGCTGACCGCCAGTGCAATTATTGCCGTAGTAGACAAATGAGAGGCGTTCGACTGAGGACTAGGATGGGGCGAGCCGATATCCGTCGCAGTGGTCGTCACAGGGCGGACGGTCAGCATCGGATGGATTACCGAGGATGACTGAGCAGCTGCCTCTTCAATCTCGGTGAGGTTTTGTGTCTTCAAATAGGGCAGAGGCACGAAAGCTGACTTGGACGGTACGTGTGAACGACTTGAAGATTCCTTTAATGCGACAGAAGTCTGAGAAGCTAGAGCTGGTGTTGTAGCGAGCGTGGTTGTGTCTGGTGACGGGGGCGGGAGGCCGGTATCTGGTATGGGGGCCGGAACATTGCTGATCTCGTGCACACTATAGTCGTGATGAGAGGTCGGTGGTAGTTTGGGGCGAGAGTGGGGTCCGTCCGCTGGATCCGCCTCATTTTCCTTCGAGTTTTCCATGTGACTGGACATGAGCTTCTCGCTGTCATCAGCGAGCTCGCCGGACGCACGCGGGGATGTCTTGCGCGCTGCAAGCCCTCGTGTAGCCTTGCGAGGCTTGCGCGGCATTATTAACGTTTTGGTGAGCGTCCGGCGCAAAGTGGAAGGAGCGACTGGGGGTAGCGACAGATGAGTGAACAATGGGAGAACGAACATGACTGCACGTGCTTATGAGCGCGTCTGAGTCACGTGAATTGATTTTGTTCACGTGCAGCTGTTCAAAACGCGTTTGATGACCACGACGTGATGACCCATCGCTCAGCTTGAGCGGATCCCCCGGGCCAGTGGTTCAATCCAGCGGGTGCTGAAGGAACTTTTGCATGAGCCTGACTTTCTAGCGCCCAAATTTGAGTCATTACGTGGTATTGCGTCGCGAAGAATCCATGGACAGGCGCGTCTCTCTTGTAGCTCGGAATCAAGTCTCGAAAGCCTAACATGTCCACGACAAACAATGCTTTCAAGTAGTGATCCTTTTGCCTCTCAGTCAATCGAGCTTTTACAGCATGCATTGGCACCCCAAAGTCAGGAACACCACAGAGATTGGGATCTAGGCCCGCCAAACGACGGCATTACAGCAATTGACTTTTCATTGGATTCAAGAATAATCCCGACCCGATCGGCAACACCTCGTTACCACCTGCAGGTTTCATCTTTACAGAGCCCAGAAGGTAGCGGCGAACGTGTCCTAGCCGAAGATTCCCAGAAACAAAAACGCGCTCAGGAGAACGAAGAGCAGGTCCAGGGCGGGACATGCTATATAGTGCCGACCCCGTCAAAAAAAGAATTGGGGTCTCAATCAGACTCGGAATTTTTTCGCCAACAAGCGGGCAGTCCAGTAACGGCATCTGCTGGAAAGGTAATCGGTGAGCCACTCTACATGATCCTCGCTTTCAGACAATTACCTCTTAGTCTCTAGGGACAAGGGCCGCGTCCTTTCAGTCTCCCTCCACCACTACTGGACTCCACCCTCTCTCCCGGCCAACGAAGTCCATGCCCGTTGGAAACAGGCTATACCGCCGCTCTCCTTCTCTTCCATCCCAAGACTCTTTCGGCGGGCCCATCTCGCAGGATCCGGCAGAATTGTATCTTGCGTCGGCAAAACAGTTCAATGTGGCACTCTCTGATTTGGGAGAGACACCAACTCAGATCATCCATTCTCCCACAGGCCTTGGGATGCCACTTCCGGATTCCAGTGAGCACAATGATCTTTTTGAGTCTTCTGTGAGCCGCAATGAAGCACAATGTGTAGTCACTTCAAATCGTCGCACCAATATTCTCGTAGCAGCCACTCCCAGCAATTCCGGTGAATCTTCGGGCATGTCACAATACAAGGACAACGATTTCCCTTTTCGCAATCGCGTTCCAGAATTCGGTCAGGGGTCGAGGTTCGAATTTAACGGCTCATCCTCTTTTGACAAGATGCTCGACCGGGACCTTGGTGACGCTCCGGATCCATCTCTAGAACTCACCGAACCCGTGGAGATCCAACCGACACAGGTCGAACCCAGTGACGTCCACACTTTGCCACCGAACAGCAAGCCACGCTCTCCACCTTTTGAGTGGATCGCCCCAACACCTAGTGGAGCCGTTGCATCTAGCAATCCCAGGAGCCTGTTAAGAATGGTTCATCCGGAGAATGAGTATCGTATTGCAAAAATGCGCAACTTGGCGGGACCTGTGGAACCGCCTTCACGTGTCACCATGGGTGCAGAGACACTACCTTCTCGCGTGGAAGAAACTCAGCTCTGCCACATCGATGAATCGACTAATTCAAATGCTCGCCCATCAGCTCGATCGGCGCCCCGCCAAACTAAGTTGGCCAGTTCTCACCAAGTCAAGTATCAACCTCACCAAGTGGACGAGGACGACGAACCCGAAGACACGCTGGATATTGTCCCCGACTCCGAACCCCTTCGAGCCGGACCCAGTTCTCAGACACTCACCCACCGTCGTGCTGTGCGGACAAGCTCTCCTACGAAACCTTTCCGTCCTTGCAGTCCGATGTCCGAGCTCGGGTCCGGTGAACTCGCGCTGGATTCCCTGGAGACCGAGGAAAGTGAAGCTGATGTCCCGTTGGCCACTGAGGTTGTTTCCCGAAACAAAGAGAGACCCGTGCTGCTTACGGAAGATGTGACTGTTCACGGCAGGAAAGTGAGGACCAATTCTGCTCTTCCTGAGAAGGTGACTGGCTCCTCGTTTCGTACCATAGACATCGACTAATGCCATCCTTGCCTCGACAGGACCCACTTGTTCTTGTCAAACAACACCACAAACCGAGTTCGTTTTCGGTAAAGGGGAGGAATCCTTCAAAAACGGATACCACAGAAGTCCCAACGTCACTTCCTGAGCAAGATCTACATGGCCAACCATCCTCTTCTGGCCAACCTCTCGCTACCTCAACGGACCCGCTACATCCTAGGAAGAAGAGAAGAGCGCCACATCATTTGGAACCTTCACGTGCGCGCCACGCTTCCACGACAGGTCTTCCCGCTACGAAGCCGGTCGCTGGTAGGAAACGCTCCCACACATCTGAGACGGAGAACTCGGAGAACTCGCTCCGCCTCACTGAGGACGAGGCCGTTACGCACTCCAAGGTTCAAAAGGAAGAGGAAGAGGAGACCGAGTTTGCAGATAACCACGATGTTGACTCATCGCCACCTCCACCTCCAAAGCCTGATACATCACGTAAGAGAAGACGTACCGAGGACGCAAATCCAACTCGTGGAATGTCAAAAGCTTCAACCTCGACTCGAAGCAAGTGGTCCGAAACTCCAGTAGTGGCTACACGCTCGGTCAAGCGGTTACGTTCTGGGTTATCGTCCACCCGCGGACTTGCGGCAGAAGCGGTTACGCAGGTTTTCGCACTGTGGAGACAAGATGGTCACTATTATTCTGGTGTCGTCCATTCCCGCGGACCGAAGAGCAAGTATTTGATCAAGTTTGATGATGGGACAGAAGATGAAGTCGACCTTAAAAATCTGCGTCGACGAGAACTTGTATCCGGGGACAGAGTTATTTCGATTTCGGACAACCTCAAGTATGCGGTCGGCGACGTCAGCCATGCAGATTCTCGTGGCGGCTTCGTATTGGAGATGGATGCCGGGGGGGTAGTCTCAACTCGTCGAGCAGAATTTCGTGACATTCGCATTGCGAATCGGACAATTCAAAGCCAGTGGAGCCAGCGCAAGCTCGGTCCGGAAGATATTATCCCCGTAGTCAGACCAAAGCCACCTGTTGACACGACGCCATCCAAACAGTCGGTCATCAGTACGACTTCTGGCAAGGCTCATCGGGAGTTTCTCAAAACGGGTTTTGTCGTCACTATCAACCCTAAGAACGAGGAGCCCATTCAGACGAAAGACGAGGCAATGCGCGCCATCAAACGCCACGGAGGGCTGGTAATTGAAGATTGGTCCTGCGTGTTCATCATGGAGGGCAAACATAGTCAATCTAACAAGCGATGGGTTGCGACACCGCAAGACTTTCATTGGAAGTCGGGAGTAAACCTCGATCGCGTTTTTCTTCTATCCGACGAGGCGCATCAAAAGCCTAAATTCCTCCTAGCACTTGCGTTGGGGATTCCTTGCATCTCGTTTGAGTGGTTGACAAAGGAGGGAGAGTTTTCATCGGTATGTTTCCTGCTTCTTTCAAAATGCAAGGTATCAAACCGATCGAATGTCAGGATTGGCAACAATTCCTTCTTCCTGCTGGGTATTCTGATACACTGGGTGCCAGAGTGTCCCAGCTTGTTGATCTCGACTGGGGAAATTGTACTGAACACCTCACCGATATCATGGCGAGTCGAGTTCCATTCAAGCTCTTTTCGGAGAAAACAGTATTGTGTGTCGGTACAGACTTGGTTCCTCTTCCTACGAACCGGGCGAGAAAGGTACGCTAAACTTGACTTGAAATGAAGGGTCTAATGCGAAGTATTGCAGAACGTTACGGATGAAGCCAGTCGATATGTTCCGTGGATCATTTTATGTATGGGCGCAGCCAAGGTCGAGGCAATCACCGATATGAAACAAGTGCCTCCTAGTCACATGCAGACCTTTGACTATATCATTGTCAAAGAACGAGCTGTCCTTGGATCCGTCAAGCTGGGCAACGTCGAGGTCGGGGGTGTCAACTGGGTAAAGGACTGCCTGGTCTCATCGCGCCTGTCCCCTCCTGAATTAGACTAACACTTCCGCGTCGTAACGTTACAATTATCTCACCTACCCCATTTTTGCTACTCTTGGTTTACGAGTGGTTCATTCTTTGATATCGTCTCAATGTGCATACATTTCGTCGATGTTTCGTGCTAAGGAGAATCGTGGTTTTTATTAATGATGCAAATGGAAATTCTTTCCCGTCGGCTGTCGCGGTGAATGCCAACTACAAAAGTCGCGGTTGACCTTGTTTCTCGACTGTGAACATGGACGAACCACAAGAGTACGAAGTCGGTCAGTGTTTTATGCCCACTCATTTAGGATCCCTTCCAATTCGGTTTTCCGTGTGCAGAGTCTATTACCAGGGCTCGCGTTCATGACAAGAAGGGCAAGAAAATTACATGGGTATGTGATCCACCAGCGCCGTCAACTTCTCTCCTACTAAACTGAGCTGTGCAGAAATACTACGTCAAGGTCTGTCGGCTCTGTCATTCTACTTATTATCCACTTAGCAGTCGCGTCTTAGTGGAGAGGGTATGATTGGGATGAAAGCACGTATGTTACTTCCGAGAATCTACTGTGGCCCTAACCAATCGAGTTCAGCTGGGAACCTAGAGATTCGTTCCAAGGAGGCTCGGAGCACATTCTAGAGTCTTTTTGGGAACGCATAGACACTGGTGGCAGAGATATTTCCGATGCCACTGTTTTCAAGAAGGGAGAAGAATTGCTCATCTCTGGGCCTCCAGGTATTTTCACTTCAATGGTGTCATTGCATTGCATCGCCGACACCAGTTTTCAGGCAGAAAGGGTCTAAAGCGAAAGGCAAACCCGCCTAAAATTCAAGTGTCACCTTCCAAGGATGTTCCAAGTTCAAATGGTGTATCCATCTCAGCACCACCGCTGCCCACTCGAAAACGTCGGCGGGTGCAAATCACCGTGGATGACGAATGGGGGTACTCAAAGCCAAGACGCAGTGTATCCACTGCGAATCTGATGAATGGAGGAACGTCTGCTCGGTCGACTAGACGAAGACAGTCTTCTCCAGGACTACGGAAGTCCGCCCCCAAACGCCACCCATCTGCAGGTGATTCGCAACTCGACGCAGATGGCGAGACCGATCCAGACGTAGTCGAGGTGGAAGACGAACTCATGCAAGTGAGTGCGGAGGATCCGGAAGACGATGGCACCAGGATGCGGGGTCCGACAGTAAGCGAAAGTAGAGACAGATCCAACAAGATCGCATTCGACGATCTCGAGCACTTTTACAGCGGCAATCCGATTGACATTGACCAGAATACGGAAGAACAAGTGCCTGTTCAAAAACAGGAAACCCGGTCGCGACAGCAATCCCTTCCAGCTGTCGCTCTGCCTTTGGATGACACCGAGTCTCGGCCTCCTGCCTCACCGCCACTCAGCTCCTCTGAACCGCTTTTCGGTTCACCGCCTAATCTCTCTGACGAAGCTCCGGAAAGTCAGGAAGAACCTAGTCTCCCTCCACATCGTGTCCGGGCTGCAAAGCCGCTCGTTAAGCTCATCGATACCACCACGCATGAACCCACGGGCAAGCAGTCCCGCATAACTGCCAAGGCTCGCCTCATGTCCATCCATACAACTGATGCACCTTCCACCAGCGGTCAGAGGGGTGGCGTCGCCAGGCGAGGCGGGAAACCTGGTCCTGGTCGATCCTCTTCAGGCCTGACCACCAAGAGCCGCAGCTCCTTGCTCACTGCTGCAAAAGGTTCTCTGAAGAGCGTCAAGGGAAAATATGCAGGTACCAGCACAGAACGGGATGAGCCGGACGAGATCGAAGAAGCTTCAACCACTCGTAGCAAGGCTGATGGTGATGAAGATGCTGTAGTTGGCCAGGACCATCATGCAATGTCGAATTCCCAATTCGGACCCCCTCCCTCTGGAGATGAGTTGCTTAAGCTAGCAGGTTTCAACGCAGATATGGAAACTCTTCCCGATTACGAAGATGAAACAGCACCAGAGTCGCAGGCAGCTGAGATACAAGGATCGAGTCCAGCACCAGCTTCAACACAAGAAATGCAAAGTAAATCTTCGGTTGAAGTCAATGTGGAATCGACAGCCAGTGGCCATGTTGCAGACCCCCTGTCTTCCGTGTCTGAGGCGGAGCAGCATACCCCAACTCCAGTTGCTAGCGACCAACCTATTCCACCCACTGTTGTCCCACCTGCGGACGAGGCTGTTAGAGCAAAGTATAGTGTTCCACATCCAATAATTGGTCTTGTACTGATGGAATACGACTCAGCATCGAGCTTGCCAAAGAGCACTTGTTTCCCTCTACAGAAACGCCTCCTAATTCCTTCAACATTTCCCAGTCTTCCTTTCGGTCGACTATTTTTGGTCCATTGTCAGTTGAGGTTATCTCGTCATTGTTTCTTGGACTCAATGACCCGCAGATATCAAGGCTTTACAGCGAACAATGCATCGGACGCTAAGAACGAGTTTGTGCTTCCTCTCGATGGTTGGATCTTTGACTTAACACTACTTGCAGGCCCTCCACGACGTTCAAAGTCATTCTTGGTGATGGCAATGAACTTCCACTGGTCCTTAAGGACTGTAGCGAAATCAAATCAGGGACAAGCGACATCCTAATCGGCAACTCTTCCGGCAGCAAAGTAGCAGTGTTCTACTCCGCAGAGGATGCACTTGCTATGGTAAGCACTCTCAAAGGTGATGGCACAGCTCGAGTCGTTCTCGACCCTTCAGCAAAGACAATGCAACAAGAATGCTTCTCAACCTTCTTGCAACGTTTTGAGTCCTCCCGCACGGTATGACAAATTCTCAAGTCTTGACTAATACTGAGCTTTTGTTATTCAGCTTGTTGCGCCGGTTGGTACAGAAGTCTGCGTATTGTATTCGTCGGAAAACGCTGACATCGCTGAGAAACTTGGTGCCCCTGCCCATCTTAGGGGACTCTCGAGCACACTTCTCATTTCACATGCTTCCATCGAAAATCAACTTGCATATGTAGCTGCTATCATGAAGGCAGCGGCTCTTTGACCGTCGAACTGCCTACTACTGTATATCATAACATACCTATGAGTGTTGGTTGCTTTAATCTGGATGTGCATGCTCAAATTGAGATGTACTACCTGCGGACCGGACCGGACCGGTAGGTCACTGTGCGACAACAACTGTAAACTATTGACATCTTCATCCCTGCACGAGATGCAGGCCCGCACTGCACAAAAGCGGTCTGCGACCTCTGGGGAAACTCTTACCCAACAACCTTCCAAACCAAAAAAGACACGCTTTGTGGAGCCCAGCGATGACCCCATCAACTTTGCCGAAGAGGTCGACAATGCTCTCGAGGACCCGTCCGCGAAGCGCAAAGGACGCGTACGGAATGAAGGGTACGAAAGTGACTCGAGCGATGATGGGGAGGGCGTCGTCTACAGTCGCAGAAAGGACGAAACTACTGAAGCCGGTGGGGACGAGGACGACATGTTCTCCATGGGTGCGAAGGAGGCAAAGAAAGACCAAGACAGTCCACGCTCTCAAAAGGACGAATTCTTGCGTTTGGCGGACATCGAAGGTCAGGAATTCAACGAGTCTGGACACGAGAGCGAGAGTGAGGACGAAGACGAGCCGGAGGACGAGGACGATGCGAGCCGGAAGAAACTAGCTGGCATGGGCTACGAAATATCGTCGTTTAACATGCGGGAGGAGATGGAGGAAGGCAAGTTTGCTGCAGACGGAACATATATGAAGACGTTTGATCCGCATGCCGTCCATGATCGTTGGATGGATGGGTTCGACGAAAAAGACATCAAGATAGCACGTCGAAGGAAACGTCAACAAGACAGGATGGAGATGGAAAAGATGAAGGCAGAGGAGAAAGAACTTGAACAAAGCGGTGGCAAGAGTGCATTGGAACTCCAACTCGTCGGCATGCTCAAGCGCGGTGAAACTGTATTGGAGGCATTGCAGCGGTTAGGAGCAAGGTCGAAGAAAAACGCTGGGTACGTTCTTTTTCTAAAAGTACGGTAGTTCATGTATTGACTACAGGCGCTAGAAAACAGACGAACGACAGATCCAAGGTCGATCCTAGTATCGTGGTGGACAAACCACCCAAGGGTATGACCGACATTGACCTGATCACTCATCTCGCATCGAATATAATGTCACTCGGAGACACTGATATTTACTCGAAGACCTACGAGGAACTTGTCCGCAAAGTACGATCTAGTGGGCAGGTCAAGGACGATTGGGTTCCTCCCTCTGCCGACGTGAAGTACGAGTACAGGTGGATTCTCCTTGGACAAGAACCAGGAGAGTCTTTTGGACCATTTGGGGAAGATGACATGAAAACTTGGTATAAAGCCGCATACTTTGGAATATCGGGGGAAAAAGTTCAGGTGCGGGCAGTTGGTGGCGAGTGGGGTGCATGGGATGATGTCGTTACATAGTGTCTGTCCACTCGCACGCAACGGTTAGATAGCGACGCCTACTTGATTTCTGAATGTCGTTCGTATGTAGCTGTACTAATTGCATTATAATAATCCTTGATATCCTTCCATTGCTACTAAGTAGAATCGCAAGCCAAGGAATAGAAGCTAATGTGGGGTGAATAAATATCCAAAACAGATACACTGATCAGGGCATACAAAAGTCGTGTGGGATGCAGTGAAAACAAATAGCAATAGATCATGCAAACTTGCGTGTGAGATCGATTAATCGTCATTGGTTGGCGTTGGGGGCTTCTTACGCCTCAGTGAATGAAAGATGCGTAGGGAAGCTTTTCTCTTCGGCGACTGCTTCGGCTGCGTTGGAAGGGGAAGGTGACGATTGCTCTGTCGGCGCTCAGATAAATTAGTTTGCATCCGACGCATTGCAACACCGCCTTCCTCGGTCGCAAAGTCGAAGCCGCGATGTACGGTGCGGACACCGGTACACATGTCCGCGCGGCTCACGGGCGTTCTGTGTGTATCCATCGAAAGCGTTTCCACGCTGTAGTTCATCCCTAGGGTAGCCGAGGGCGCTGATGAAATCGACACTGGTCTTGCCACCCGTGATGACGGTCTCCATCTCGATAGTGAGGAACGTGAAGCAGCACCGTCACGATCAGGGCGCAAGGCGGTGGCCATATTAAGATCTGGTTGCGTTTTCCTAATATAACGAAGCAGTTCCAGATCGCCTGGAGCATAGCCGGTTTGCCATGCGCGGTAGAGATACCTCGGCAGAACCGCGATTGCCACGCAAAGTGGCTGACATAGCCAAAAGTAGGCAGAGCCGAACAGGAATCGGTTGTTGCCATAAACATCGGTCACGAACCAGCCTGGGCTGATAGAGTTATACACGAGCTACAAGAAAACAATGAGCCCGCGATGTGCAGTTAAGGCAGGGAAAAAGATACAGTACCGTGTAGACCAGCAAAAACACAATTCCAAAAAAGATTGCGAAGAAAACCCATCCGGTCCATACGTTGGTATTAAGACCATTGAATAAGCTAACAGCTATCACAGCGGCAAAGACCATCGTCTGTAGGGCATTAGATATGCGCGGAGAACGAGGAGAGTGCCTCTTACTGTAGAGTATTCGTACAACTGAATCCCATAACCGTCGGGCCGAGTGGTTGTGGTGAAATATGTGTAAGTGACAAGGAAATATAGTGAGACGGACTGAAAGGTGTGGTCAGCGCAAGGTATTCTACAGACACATCTGACATGCCTGTATGACACCATCGATCATGTAGATAAAAAAGAGCTTCAGACTGAACCATGTTCGTTCGCGACCGTATCGATACAGCTCAGGGAAGGCCATAAGAACGTCGGCATCTAAAAAAAAGCAAGACGTGTACCATACCACCTAAAATTTACCCGGAAGCACGTACCAACTATACGGTCAAAAAGGCCAATACCAAGCACAGGGGCAATAGTCCAGAACGAATTCCAAAAGAGGAGATAAGTGTACTCGAATGCACTGTGAAAGAGTGAGTGACGGAATCGAAAGACATGGTTAAATGAACGTACTAGGCCGAGCTCCAACCACAATAGATTTGGAACCACCAAAGACATCCTACCGCGACAATGTTCTTATAGAAGAAGTTGACAATCCTGCAAAGAGGCAAGGTCATGCAACGTTTGAATCGACGAAGAGAATAACTTGCATGGTCCCATTGCGGGCATACGACCAATGACCATGGACGAGAAGTAGTCTTTTGAGGAACCGGAACTGTCCAAACATGATGAGATGCCACATACTTCCTCAACGAAATAACATACTTGGGCGATAGCATAATCGGAAGAGTTAACAGCCTGCAAACCTTCTTCACCAGTGATACCGACTCCTACATCAGCAGCTTGGATCATGCTGACATCATTAGCACCATCTCCAATCGCAAGGGTCATTACGCGCAGACCATCTTTGACGAGTCTGACAACGAGAGCTTTTTGCAGGGGGGAGACACGACAGCAAATGACGCCTTCGCATTGGGTTCCAAGGCGCAGAAGCAGTTGCTTGCTTCGATCTTCAGTAAGAGCCTAAAGTGGCCATAAGCATCGAGAACTCCGACCATGGCACGGAATACCCACATGGTTCAACGCAGTGCCATCGATGACCAGTACATGCCCCCCGGGCCGTGTACCGTTCCCTTCCCCCACAATGGAGGGAATACTTAGGCGGCGCAATGGATACGGACCGGAATCCGAAGGCGTAATGTTGGTAGTCCCTTCCTTCTCCAGTATGTCGGTATCGGGGAAGAACTCTTCAAGAGCTCTGATCATCTGCTGGTAAACGGAAGGTCCAGTGTCTCCCCCACGAATGATGATGATGTTTGAGTCGTTTGCGATGAGATTCGTACTATAACCAATGGCTGCAAAACAGACTCGGTCAGATACATGGGGATGACGAGACAGAACAAGCGAGTACCGATCGCAGTCTCAAGTTTGTCGCCAGTAGCCACCCAGACCTTTATGCCTGCAAGCTTAAGGTCAGCAATAGTTTCAGGCACGCCATCTTGCAGACGATCTTCAATCGCAGTAGCTCCTAGCAGACGAAGATCTCTTTCCATCTCCTCGTTCACGTCTTCCACTTTCTTTTCCCGATCTTCGAGCGAAGTAGAAGCCTCGTGATATCGTTCGCTCCAACGCTCGTACTCATCCTCTGAATGCAGAAAGAATGAACAGATGGAATGAAGAAAGAGTTATGCATACCTGGAATGACCTTGTACGCCAGAGTAAGCGTCCTCAGGCCCGCACTCGCAAAATCGTCCAGATACCTCTCAGTTGTTCGCTTGAGCTCATCCCCTCCCGACTTGAGTCGCTCAAAGATGACGCTGTCGGCCCCTTTTGCCAAAAGGAACAGCCGGGAATCGTCCCCGTTTAGTTTACGCACAATGATACTCATACGCTTGCGGGCACTTGTGAACTCGAGGATGTCCAGGAGCTCGTACCGTTCTATTTCCTTTGAAAAAGGTGTCTGGAGCAAGAGTACCTCCTTATCTCGACCACGGAAGACGAACCCGACGTCCGCAGCTGCCTGAACGAGAGCCGCTTCATCGGGTGACTGAGCCTTATATTCGATGACCCCAGTCTCCGGATCGACAGCAGTAAGCACGGTGTGACATAATGCTAGAACGGAGAAAAAGCCATTCAATGCGCGGGCTTGAGCCTCATTCTCAGACCCAGGTTCTGCGTGAACAGCGCGAGCCAAGTCCTGCTTCAGCTGTTCATCACTGAAATGTCTGAGCACACCACTGGAGAGCTTAACGGCCGGGGGTGGATCCATCGTGGGGGTCGGGGCAGAAGACGCTCCATTGGAAGTGGAGCCAAATGACGAGTCACGGCTCACTACGTTTGCTTCGTCCACCGCGGGTTTTTTGGCGCCAAAGGCCTCGTCCTCTTCTGGGTCACCATGATATATAGCACCACCGATGGAACACTCTCTAAACACCATCGAGTTCTGAAAAGTGTGAGCAACTTGACAACTACGGGAGGAAAAATACATAATCTCACTTGGGTCAATGTACCGGTCTTGTCGGAAAATATGTACTCGATCTGACCGAGATCGTCGGACAAGTTGTAACTCCTAGCAAGCGTGGGTTGATCGGTCTTCTTGTAATAAATGTCGTAATCAAAGTAAATGAATAGTGCTTGGCAAGTTTTCACGGCCTCTATAGAAATGTAGAGTGATATCGGTACGACGTTCTGGAACCTAGAGATCGGTTTGAGCACCTTTCACATGGATTAAGAAAGGTTACGAACGTGATGAGTGCGAATGCCCAGGTGATAAGACCGTTGATACTTGGATTGTCGTAAGAAGTATTGTCATCATATAGCCAAGGGGCTCCTTCAGGATAGAGTTGCTTCTCGATCTGAGAGTCAGCGATACCACAGACGATTGCCATGAGAGCAAGCAAAGCAAGATTGACGAGACTGGAGACGGATGAGGATGATGAACAAGGCACGGAAACGTGGGAACGTACACTTGAGGGTTGGTCTGACGCTCTACTCTGCTACGCTTGCTTGGAGTACCACCGGAGTTGAGGACGATCTTGGTATCCATGCCAGTGAAGAGGACGAGACCAACGACCCAGTCTGTGTTTCGGAGGACAGTGCCACGTAAGAGAACCATTTGCATGTCGACGGGAGATCTTTGACCATTACGAGTGACGGTAGCGTTGAACTTGTACATGTTGGTATCGGGACGGTCACACTCAACTGTGAATGGGTTGAGTGTACTAGCACAATCCTTTGAAGTGCGAAGATCAGAGAGCGCCGGGGAAGCGTTACGGGACTTGAGGTTCGTCTCGCCATCGAGGTTCTTTGTTTCAACAAAGGCAACGTTCTCCTCCTCGGAAGTAGTGCATATAAGGATGTCTGCGGGAATTGATTCATTGTTCATAACTTTGACAAAGTCACCGACGCGGACGTCCTCCCAGAGGATCTTACTCCAGTATGCGTCGGGGGGGTTGTGAGAAGATAGAAGATCGGACGAGTGATCATGGTCGTACTCAATGTCGGGGTCCGAAGTTGCGGGAGACTCTGGGTCAGTGTGTGTACGGATACGCTTTGGGATGATGCCCCTGACAAAAGTGCGACTCTTTGAGCCGAAAAAGTTTGGGTTGGACCAGCCTGGACCGGCGAGGACTCTGACAGCGGAGTGGTTGACGTGACGGTCAGACTGATGGCGCTTAATGTCTTCGTAAGCATCCTTGATGGCAGTGATGCCGAGAACGACGATGAGAGGCAAAATGACAAGACCAGGAGAGATGGTAGAGAATTCTGGGAAGAACTGAAGAACGGCTATGAACAGAAAGAAGCTGGTGAGGGTGAGGGATGGCACGACAGGGGGGATGGAAGGGGGGAGACGTACATGTTGGCGACGCGACGGAACTGCTCTAGAAGGTTGCGAGGAAGAAAGGTGATTATTGTGTACTTTGAGGAGATGACCTGGTTTGTGGGTGGGACGTGTGCCTTGACGGGTCTGCGCTTCTGGTCGAAGAAGTGGTCGGGTAGGGGCTGGTTTACGAATACGGTACGTGGTGCTCCAGAGCTACGTTTTCTTGCGAAGAGGGACTCGAGGGTGAACAAAGGAAAAGCCGCTCTGATATGGGCGAGGAGGGAAGGGGGGAAGGGGGCCATGGTGGCCGGTAAGAGACAACATTAGTCTGACCTCTTAATGATTAGAAATGAGCCGAGGCACTGTGATGACACATGACTAATGACACATGACTCATCGACAATGCATCAATTAAATTTTCAAAGAACGACGGGCTTTGACAGAACAAATAACACCGCGAAAAGTAAAAAAAAAAAAAAAAGAAAGAAAAAGTAAAAAAAAAAGATATAGTCCGCATAGCCACGGGGGTATCCAATCGCACCGCCACTAAATCTGGTTCATCTATTGGCTCGTCGCCGGCTTCTGCTGCACTCCCTCCTTCAGTGCTAGCAACTGCTTCGACCGGAACGCCTCGTAATGGATCTGAGCCGTCGTCTCGATCAGATCCTGCAGGTGTGTCCTCGTCAAAAAGTTGCGCAGGTGCATAAACTCGCAGTGGTCCTCGTTTTCCACATTCACCACTCCCCAGCGGTTCTTCCGACCACGCACTGACTTGCCGTCAATGATCACACTGCGCTCAGAACCAACCACGGCAAACGGAATGATGTTCTGTAAAAAAAAAGTCTCAATCACCACCCAATTTTCGCCTCAACAGACATACCCGGATAGATTCATTCAACTGAACTTCCTCTTCGTCGCTTTCATCGGTATCAAACGGATACAACCGAATGTTGTGGTAGACCAACTCAGCCCGAATCTATCTCTTTGTCAGCATCCTCGGTTCCGTTCCAGCCATCAAAACCTACCTTTTGCTTGAACGCCTCCCTCTCTTCTAGAGTCAGGGTGTCCGCCTTGGCTATAACAGGAACGACGTTCACAACTTCGCTCAACTTTTTCATCACGATAACGTCGATCGCACGCAGCGAATGCCCAGTCGGACTGATGAAGTACAGGCAGCAGTGGATTCGCGTATCCTGGATGTATCGGTCACGCATAGCCGTCAGTTCCTTACGCAAGTACGCGCTGTGTTGGTCCTTGATGTATTTCACGATGGGGTCCCAGCTGCATCTCATCATCATGAGAGCACGTCACATCACTAACCATTCTACCCACCAGTTTTCGTTGTTCACTTGGTCACCGTAACCAGGAGTATCGACGATGTTCAAGCGGAGCTTGACACCGTTTTCAACAATGACTAGTAGACTTGGAGTCAATAAACTTATACTCGATGTTTGTCTAAAAAACGACTTGCCATGCGAAACGGCCTGAATCTCTGTGGTCTGTCTGACAGGGTCGTCAGCTTCCAGACGTCCTTTGGAGTCAATCAAGTGCGACGCGAAAATAGTGTTGATCAGTGTCGACTTTCCAAGACCAGTTGGCCCTACAGTTTTAGACTCGCGTCCATGAATCAACTTGTCTGAGGACGCTGCGACACACCAACAACAATGACATTGAACTGAAAACCACGTTTCAAGAGCTTGTGCTCAATTTGCTGGGTGATTGAGTCGAAACCGACGTAAGAGGTGGCACGGATTTCGTCTGCTGCAACAGCGGCCATCTTTGACTAAAGGAGGGGGAAAGTGGGAGAAGAAGCAAAGCGAACGAAATTCTCCGGACGAGTCGAAACTCAAACAGAAGAGAAATTCAATGTGGCGCCAAATTTGTTTGCTTGTTTACCCTCACATCGGGGTCCTTTACCTAAACCCTCCCTGTCCTCCTGGCACCTCCTAATCAGGCATTGCTACAAATCGTCTACGTCTAACCATCTCTCCTTGCCCGTCCACCAAGCCCTTGGTTTAAAGTACGGTGCCCAACCTGTGTCACAAAACGCACGAAAACATAGATTATCAGTATAATATAACGACAAAACACGAGTTCACTTTGCAAACGAACGAAACGAAACGGGCGAGTAAGAGAAATATGGTAGACAGAACGCCGCAGCGAAAACCACGACCGCGACCGCGACCGCTGTGGCTGCTCTGTTGTCCTCGATGCCGCCCTTGTTTTCCGGGACGGGCGACCGGGATTTTCTCGGCACCTGTCTAGCCCGCGTATTTGCAGGAGAAACAATCAACTGCACATACCCAATGGATTTCAAACCATGGATACTATCAAATCGTCAGCCACGCCCAGCGGAACACGGAGGGAACACCCACTAATATCCGTTGATATTACGCTCCAACTCGTCTTCCATGCCTTTTGGCACGCCTGCAAGGGAGAACGTCACTTTCGTCGAATCCGATGATTGCTCGAATGTCGTAGTAAGCGTGGCTTCATGTTCTACGCCACATCCAGGTCAATTGTTTGAAAAAATATCAGATCAACGTGCGTACCTGACGGCCAGGTTGGGCTTGTCAATGCCCACGTCTGCACAATTTCTTTGCCTGGTGTCAACGAAAGATATCTACCCTTTACCCCCCCACCAAAGAGCGAGTACGATGTATTGGCCGTGGCAGCTGACTAGATGTTTCAAATAATCATTTCAGGCAAGTTTATCCATTGTTAATTCACGCACCTCTGCAGCTGCCCGTGTCCACAAAGGTATGCGTCGCGAGTCAGTAAGCAAACCATATAGATCATCAGCAGCAGCCATAAACGTTGCTTCCTTGACAATCTTGGACGTATTAAGAGCGGATTTCGCTACCACAGCAGGCTTCGCAGCCACCGGCGGCACAGCGGGGACGGAAACTGAGGCAGGTCCAGACGTTGGAGCAGGTGTTCCTGTCCGACTTGGCTCCCCACTGACAGTGATGTCCTTGCCGTGCTTCTCTATAATTGCGACCGGAAACTCAGCAAACTTGGCCTCCAGCGCTGCAGGAAGACGCTCCTTGGCAAGAGCGAAGAGTGCTGGGACAGCCGGGTTGGTGCTCCCGCTGTCCGACCATTGGTACTGTCACATTGTGAAAGAATCGATAAGAAACCGACAGGATGAAGAGTGAAAATGGCTTACAATGTAATCGGATAGATGATCCAGTGTAATTTCGTGAGACACTTCGGGGATGGTCACCTTGCTTGTGATCTCTGTTCCGTCGCTCGCAGTCCCGGTCCATTCAACGGAAATTTTGCAATCATAGATGGTGATCAGCCTGAAGATGTACATTCAGACGGGGTCAAAAATTTCATGATACATGATCACGATACACACTTTGATTTGCGTTGACCAAGTTCGACGTCTCCATCTATCCACGATGTCGAGGTTACCTTGATGTTTTCCCCCTTGTCTCCTTGGATAGAGATTTTTGTGAGTTCTTCCTGGAACCAAGTCTTCGCCCATGATGTCACGTTCTTGTTCTTCCAGTGCCAGTTTGCAGTGGTACTTGGCATTGACATGACGTTTGTGCGACAACTTGAATGGTTGAGCTTGTGTGATAGAAGGCAACTCACGATGAGCACTGCGAAGTGCGTTGAGTTAAGACAAGCCTCCAGAACATTCCATGATGTGCTCGCGACGCTGAAGTTTACATGTGTACACTCGAACAAGAACAGCGCGCGACTTTCATTCGCGATCGCCTGACACTGAATCCCTTTCCGTTTCGCTCAGCTTTCGTGGCCAGGGGAGTCTTCATCGAATCGTGAGCCAACTCTAAGCACTCATATCGTTGGGTCACAGTGTATTTCGCTCGTGAACCCGGCCTCGTATTATAAAATGAGATGACAGGCAACAAATGCAAGTGAACAAGGCTACCACCCTTGAATGCTACCCATCACACAGGACGTCGTCCAGAAATTCAATAATAAATGTGGGTTCTCAAGGTGACAATGGTTGACTTGCCTAATCGAACTGAGGGATATTAATGAGCTGAACAGTTCCGCACCGGCCATGGTATAGCCTGTCCTCTAAACCGTATATGAAGCCAGGCCGGGACAGGCTTTTCTCTTGACAACGTACAATGACAAGCCTCACCGACGATGACTCTTCTGATCGACGGGTCGCAGCCAACCGCCCACTTCAAGTTCTCGTGGACACCTCATTCCCTCTGATTCACAGGCCCGAGTCTCTCCAAACTGGTGCCACTCTCTACTCGAACTCATGCCATGAGTACATACCACAGTTCACCTTTCCGAAGGCATACGAAACTACCCAACCTAACAACCAAAGATTCGACAAAGGGAAAGCAGTACAACGCAAGCCCGGTTGGCACATGGTTACCTGCGATGCGTCCGAGTCGGAACGTGAAGGTAAGCTGTTGCTACCATCAGCCCGTGATATTTAAGTCGTGATGGTCGTTTTATACCGACAGAGCTTGCATATCAACTACTAGCATCTCTCCCTCGCTCTCGGTTGGCCACGGTCCAACGACGAATTGTTCCCCTTCTTCAATTCGACCTTGTTGGTGTGAGTGTTGCGGTCCTTCGTTGACTCAAATCCACATTCTCTCGTGTAGTCTCTGCCCCCGGAATTATCTTTGAAAATATTCACATTGCTCCCTGCTGCTGCACTCTTGAATTGTACACTGGTTTGCAAGCGATGGAACCTGCTTTCCAACGATCAAACTCTATGGCGCAACCTCTGTCATGTCCGTGGATGGGAGTGGCGGCCCAAACTGATCAGCCCTTTGCCTCGGCAAAGTGAAGCTATTATCAATCCTTCCACTTCTGGTACAACACGTGAGGATAGGGAAGAGGACGAAGGCATGGGCGACGAAGAAGACGGAGAAGATGAGGGTAGTATTGGGGATCCCGAGGAAGTGATTCATATTCCGAATGGAAATGTGAGCCCCGGCCACGAGTTCATATCTATGAACTCGACCCTTCACGATCAGAGTTTGATTGGCCAGTTTGTTTCCATCTCGTCTCCAACGGCGCTGATGCCGATAAGCAGAAGCAGTTCCTCTGCCACGATGATCCGAACTTTCTCACAGCAACATGCTTCCCCCAGCAGTTCACCGGGTGCTATAACCTTGGCAGTCGACTACAAGTTGCTCCATCAGACACATACCCTTCTCCGCAATCGCGTTCGCCATGGTGCATACCGTCTACGAACCCTCCCGGGAGCCGAGGGAGGGGGTCACACTGCCGCCGTTTACTGTCTTGCATTATGGTCTTATAATCCTGCCTACGGGCCGCTTCAAGTCCTCTTCACCGGTTCCAAAGATCGTACTGTTCGCGAATGGGATTTGAGCACTAACAAGGTTCGACGTAGGGTTGTGGGTATGCACGCTTCTAGCGTGTTGAGTCTGTGCGTCACAGCCACGGCGGTACGACCCGAGGATGGCATCTCCGCCTCAGATGACCATGCTAAGGAGGGGTGCAAGAACTCCGAAGCTGGGATCCTTGTGAGCGGCGGAAGCGATTGTCGTGTTGTTGTCTGGGACTTGGCCAAATTCAAATCGATAAAGGTATTAAGGGACCACCAAGACAGTGTCTTATGCGTCCGGACTGACAGCGGAAGGTTAGTATCGTGCTCCAAAGGTATGTAATTTTTTTTATCCCACGGGAGGTCACAGAGCTGAACATTAATGCGCCAGATCGAACTATTCGGACGTACGCGTTTCCTGGCCTCAAGCCCGAGCTGGTTCTCCGAGGTCACCGAGCCGCAGTGAACGCGGTGTCCATTGCTGGTGACGTGATTGTTTCTGGATCTGGAGATCGGTCGGTTCGAGTTTGGGATGCTCGAACAGGGTCAATGGTTAGTAATTTCGAGGACCATCATACAAGAGCGTGCGTCTTGTCATTCTTTGATAATCTGTTTCTGACCTCTGCCCACCCGTATTTTAGGATCTCGTCTGTGGAACTAAGTCCACCGTTCATTTTATCGGGCTCTTCGGATAGGCATGTTCGGATGTTTGACACGAGGACTAAACGGGGATGGTCAACCTGTCCAGAGTTCGATAATCCAACCGCAGGCCAGCCACTGAATCCTCTGGTGATTTCACAAGAAAGTTTCGCAAGTGAAATGCCAGCCTCAGCGAGCCCTTTCTTCTTGCATTCGTCGTTGTCGCAATCGTTTCAACAGGCACAACGAAATTCACACATGTCGGAGGGCGAACTCAAGATCTGCAACTCTTGCGGGACTCGAGTTGCTTCCACGGGGGCCGTTCGTGGGCCCGAGAGGCACTCGCACCCAGTGCGAAGCGTGGCAGTGGGAGATGAGTTCGCAGTCAGTGGCAGTTATGATTGCACGGTCAAGGTACGAACCAGAAAAGTCCCGTTGGGATGGACTGAATTGAGAGGGGCAGGTGTGGGATAGAATAACAGGAGCATTGGTAGCTGACCTGTCCAATGGACACACGGGACGGATCTTTTGTGTTGCGCACGATAGCACCAAGGTGAGGAAGAAAAGATATGATTATACGTCCTGGGATTAATTGGTCATCCGTGTAGATCGTATCGTGTGGAGAGGACCAGGTGAGGATGTGTTCGACTTTGCAAAGACTCGAAGTACTCACGATCCGCGGTAGAGGATCTGTATATGGGACTTTTCTTACGGAGTCAATACATCGTTCATCAAGCTATAATGACTGGTCAGAGCGTAGCTTAATGCCCAAGAATGTCATAATTTCAGGGTCTGTGAGGAACAAGTTGACCACAAGGGTAAATCAGCTGGATGAGTGAGTGAATAATGAAATCGATTTATTTGGAATCGGCCCCCCCTCTGGTTTGTCGTCACGGGGTGTCACGCAATTCAGATATAGGGGTTATAAGCAAGTTCATCTCTCCCTTGAATCATTGTCAGCAGCGCCCAGTATGAGTGCACTTTCCCGCCCACTCCGCACTGCTCTCGCGCCTGTCCGAGTCCTACAAGGAGCACGCCGGCTCCAGAACCCTTTACATCGATCTGTCCTACCCCTCCTTCATTCCCGTTTTGCTGCGAGCTCGGTCTCCGGGAGACCAGGCAGCCAGACTATCCAGCACGCCAGGCTGAATGTAAAGGAGGAAATTGGGAACTCTCTTACAGACTGGGCCCGTTCCATCGCTGGGGGTGTGTTCACCGTTGACAGTGTCAAGCCCGCAAAGGACTCTTTCGTGAGCGTTCAACTTCCCTTGCCCTATTCCAGTACTCACTCGTCGCTATTAGATCGGAATCACCACAGCAGTCGCTACGACGGTGCCCACTCCGTACCTCGTTATGGGTATCGCTGGCGGCTTGCCGTACATCGCATCCGCGGGGACTACTGTCTACCTTTCTCATCAGGCTGGCCTGGCTGCAGCAGGGGCCCTCACAAGCATCGATCCGGGTGTTGCACTCACCATTTTGGATCAAGCTCTCAACTTCCAGGTGACCTATGGCGCCGTGTTACTCTCCTTCCTCGGTGTGTGCGTTCGCCGCGTTTTGCTGCTAGAGCTCATATCATCACAGGTGCTCTTCACTGGGGTATGGAGTTTGCTGGTCTTGGTGGCTTCAAGGGCTATCCCCGCCTCCTCTTGGGTGTGTCTCCTGCCGTCGTCGCCTGGTCCACCATCACCCTTCAGCCTACGTCCGCCCTACTGTTCCAATGGCTTGGTTTCACTGCGCTCTGGTATGCCGACAATAGAGCCACTGCGGCCGGCTGGAGTAAGCCTTTCCGTTTGACAGCCACCGAGTCTCCCAGAACTTACTTACTATGGTAGCACCAAAATGGTATTCTCAATACCGCTTCTACTTGTCTATTCTCGTCGGGACCTGCATCATCGGATCGTTGGCAGGAACGTCGTACTGGGGCCCAGTTGCGGGCCATGGTCTCCTTTCTCATGATCTCAACCTAATTCGTGAAGAGAGGTGACCCGTCCATCACCTCCTTTTCCGTCATTCTCACCTTCCTCTTAGACAAAAACACGCACCTGAGCGCTCTGGGGTCGTTCCCGGAGATATTGAGGCTGTCGAAGGGGGCGCCACGAGCGATGCTTATGTTGTGATCCGCCACAAGTCCAAGGTGAATGGGGACTCGGCCGAGATCATTGAAGGTGCGATGCGTTGAGAGATTCGAGAGCGGGTTTTCGTGATTGTATGGCCGACCTCTAAATTGCCACTCGTCATCACCATTATGTAGTTATGATGTGGCAGAGTGTGTTAATGTGTATTATACCTTTACTTCTGTAAGATCGTCCCCTATGATATTCTGTGTACCGTGTTTCACGACATGTGTCTTGGGTGGTTACCACAGATACTTGTGACGTCAACCGGCGCAAAAGCCTAGGCATGCGTGCGGCTCGTACTAAGAGTGCCAGCCCAATCGTTCCTCGCAAGTGCATATACACTGTATAGGCTGCGAGTTTTCAGTGACTCGGACAGAATAAGGTAGCTTTATTCGTCGCTGCCAGTCTGGAACAGCTACCACATCCGAATCCATGCCGAAGTGGGTATTCAGACTTTGCCTCGTTCACGGCAGCAGTTACAATTTTCCATGCTCTGGAAGTTAATCGTCTGACCAGTCAGTCTGTCAGGTGTTACGTTAACTAATCTCGAGTCTGGGAAGATATAGGTGGATGTTTGGTGGATGTTACTAAAGTGAGGTAAATACTTGGCATCCTGTGGTACCAGGTCGCATGCTGCCACCATCCATCCCTTAAGCATCTTTCTTGGGCGCTTCCATGGCAGAAGTGCTAAAATCGAATTCTAGTGGCCAGTCCTGGGGCCCAGGATTTGTGGGCAAGTTTTTCAGCAACCTGTTGACATTGCTGACAACTAATATGTGCTACAGGACTCACACTATCCGTGTGGTGATTGTTTAGTCGCTTTCTGTTTATCTTGATCACTAAGAGCAGCTTTCCTAGCATGTACGGGTCAGGATTAGCCCAGTCGTTGTTCTATTCTTGTCATTTTCCTGATGATCCTGTACTCATAAAAGCGGTGGTGAGTGCAGAGTAGGCGTAGGGTGCAAAGCGCTAACCAAGTAGCACTCAAGGTGATGGTCACGCTGTGCGTAGCCATCTATCGGTATCTATAAAGAAAACATTCAGCTCTGGATCAGTGTCTTGGATACCATCCATGTTTATGGATGCGTGCAGTTGTATTGGCAAGTATTGATCGTCTGCCGTCGTGATCCTTCGTTAGAATGCACAACCCGGTTGCCTATGTAGGTCATCTTAGATGCTGCAGAGCAACAAATTGAAATCATTCTCTTGCTATACAGGGGTTTTACAGTGAGTTTGTCGATTGATGATGATTGAATTTCGTCATCCTCAGTCCCTGCCTGCTACAAAGCTGGCAGTGTTAGTAAACGTAAGGCTTGCTTCGGCCAGAGATAAAACTAAACTGATGTTGTCCATTTACAAGTACATCATTACATTCATTGTTCAATGGTGATCAGCCTCATACGTATGCTACCAGCGGTTCTTTGTCTGATATAACCGTCATTCGACAGCTTCTACGCTCAGCGGGTATGGATTGGTGAGTTCTCTTCTGATTGATAAAGGCGCTTTAAGCATACGGGTTCGCAGTGAGCGGGGGACAAAAAGTCATTACTACTCTAGCGGTAGGTCTACCGTCATGGTCGTTCTGCGCAAATGCATCTCACAAGTACTAGGTGATCGTAGCACTTGCAGATTTTAGTAAGTAACTTTGGGTATTGCCATTACGTGTCATAGAATGGCTCACCATACCCAAGTTGTTGGCCTAGGTTTGTTGGGTGTTTATCCGTGCTTCACCGTGATTATGACGTTCTTTTTAACCCAGTTTGCGCCGTTTTCACGTAAGAAGTTCTTGCATGCGATGACGCCAAGCTCTTCACATGCTATAGGTTTCAGAAACAGACCATTCAATACATTTTCACCACTCCGGTCTGTACTGATTCTGCCTATTGGACGATGCACTAATTATCCCTATTCCGACAGCTTGTTGCATCCTCTGCAGCTCTGAGTACAGTCTGTGATGCAATCATAACTGGTAGCATAGTTTACTTCTTACGGGCTGGACGGTCAGAGCAACCTGGATGGAATCTGTGCGAGCTTTTCTTCATCTCACCCACTATTCAGACGATCTAAGGTTAGTGATAGCAGCAGAGCTGAACTTGTTCAACAGCTCCGAAGAGTGTTTGTTAACTGTGGGCTCGTCACTTGGTAAGCCTGACTGGGATGGAATACATCATTTGTACTTATTCTTTTAGTATCGTGTCCCTCTTGACGGTCTTATTCGTAAGTGATTGACGAGCCTTTATATACATACTGTTCTGACGCACAAAAGTATGCCGTCCAGGGGGAAAAATATTGGGTCGAAATAACTGGGGTAGTCTTAAGTCGGTGTAGGTGACTCCTACTGTTTGCAAAGCAGAATTTCATTTAAACGATCGTTAGCATACGTCAACTCGATGTTAGCCGTGTAAGGGATTTCGCCTTGGTGGCGAGGTTCATCCATCTAACTGATGCATCCTTCATAGGCTGAATGCAAGGAGGTCGATCCGAGATCGCGAGCGCGACCTTCGTGATCGAACTATTGAAGTTCCATCGATACAGATAATCTAGTGTTGCAATGGAATACTTACCACCTTCATCTTGTCCCAAGAGTGCAGGCAGTCTCTATCATTACCAGCAATAAAAATACTGATCACATGAGCAAACTGGAAGTCGTGACAAGACACCGCTCACATACAAGCCAACTGTAACCGAACTGAAGTACAACTTAATCATCCCACAAAAAGGCTACAAGGGAGACGCCTACATAATGACGTCGAGAGCATCAGAAGTATGACGCCGTACAGTAAAAGGAATGGATAAGAGTGAAGAACTTGGGATCACATATGCCACAGGCACACGGGGGTATCAGGGTGAATTCTAAGCAACGTCTTAGTATTGGGTCAGACATCGTTTTGGTCAGTAAAAATGTTTCCACACCTATTTGTGCTCTCCACCGACGAAGATTAATACCTCATTCCATCGGCATTCAGACTGCTCGTCCTTCTCACATCTTTCCAACCGATGTCAGGCTGATCGACGGGTGCATGCTCTAAGCAATCCCGCGGAACCATTCCTCGTTCACCCCTTGGATTCGCGCACAGGTTCCAACCATCATCGTACTGTTCAAGGATGAAGATGCGTTCGCCTGTCGTGATGGAAAGCTCATCCGGGAGAGTGGGTACAAATGTACACTTGACTAGTGCCTCAAGCGGGGTATTCTGTGGACGTACGGGGGGGACGGGATGGGGACTGTACACGGAAGGAGCTTGGTGTATGGGATAGACAACGACGGGACTAGGGTTGTTGTATGTTGCTGGAGGAGGCGCAGGAACAACATAAGCAGGGGTGGTAGGTGACTGCATGTGTGCAAGGGGTGGTACAGGGGTAGCGTACATAGATTGACTTTGGGGTCCAGCCAGAGGTCCATTTCTTTGTGGAGAAGGTGCGCGCCGTTCGCTGACATCTTGGAATGGAGGTTTGGGTTCATCGAGAGTATCTGCTCCCATTCCTGGGGCCCCACTCCACGAGATGCGCTTGCGTTCTCGGCGGCGAAGATAAGTCTTTCGTACGAAAAATACGACGAGTGCTGCACCGACGACGGCAGCTCCAGCAATAATGCCAGCAATCGCGCCACCAGAGAGGCTGCTACTGGTCGCTGGAGTGGCATTCGGAGAGGGTGTGACGGAAGGAGTGGGGACTGAGAATGTAGGTGAAGTATTGGTAGATGAAAAGGCCGCGAGAGACTGTGTGCCAGAAGAAAATGTGGCGGACGAAGTTGTAGCAGAGGAGGATGTGGAAGAGGAAGAAGGAGTGGTTGGGGGAGACGAAGGAACGCTGCTCAAAGAGCGAGTTGTAGGTATGGCAGAAGGGACGCTGGTGGTGCCAGAACCCTGAATGCCGACTGTCGTTGCATTGCCAGTGCCGTTACCTGCGACGACGACTGGCAAGGCAGATCCTGGGCCAACTTGATTCACATGGCCGAGACGCTTGGCATGGCGAGCCCGCTCAGCGGGAATTCGCCGCATTCCTGCGTGCATCTTGGCGGACTTTTGGAAGCGCAGATAGTGTGTACGGGGTGGGGGTAAGGAGCGTCCAGAGTCCGTGGGTGGAGTAGAATGAATGAATGTAACGAGCGACACGACAGCAGCAACTCGGTTGGTGTCGGAAAAGAAAGAGCCTGGCCAGTTTTATTATTGCGAGAGAATCATGAAACGCGCCGCCATGCCAACGCATAAAACTCGCATCGTGATTTTCAAACAATATGTACAACTAACTACTACACTATTGTCATGGTACTGACTAGTAATCCCCAGATTTCTCTAGCTGTACCCTTTTCCTCGAGCTCCCAACATCCGTGTCCAGCCCTCGTTTTCGACCACCTTTTGCCTCGTCCAAGAATTTATCCAGTCCAAACACATCGCCAGAGTCCTTCTCGAATTGCACGGGCCCCTCTCTCACCTCTTGTTCGTTCGCTCCCTCGAAACCTACACGTGGTTGACCCAGTCCAAACCGGTCATTAGAGAGAGCATTTCCTATTCCCTCTTCTGTACCACCACCAAATGCCTCCTCACTGCTCCCTTCAGCAGCAATATTACCGCGTGCTTTGTAGATCGCTGCAGCCGCGGTCGACCCGTGAAACAGCGGCCTGTCATATAACGAGTAGTTCTCATCGTCCCCAAACGAATTGCTGAGCTGCTCCCGGTTGAACAGCCTCGAGTCCAGCATGCTCTCCTTGGATAGTGTTGGCTTCGCGAGACCAAGTGCAATCTTCTCGGAAATATCACGATTTTGTTGGCGAGCGAGCATCTTAGCACGCTGCTCCGTGCCCATATTTGACATCCGCATATCTCGCTCACGTTCGCGGCGTTTCTCTGCACGCATAGCATCCCTAATCTTGGCAGCTTCTTCGTCTTCTTCGTCTTCAGAGTGAGGAGCTGACGACTCGGCTTCTGACTCGCTCCCATAACCCCCCAAGGCAGAGGTAACCGCGGTACGCGATTCCGCAGTGGGCCACGAGGACCCTGATGGAACAGTACCACTGCGCTCCTCGCGCGCTCGCTGGGCAAGAAGCCGAAGGTTCTCTTCTTTTGCCTCCTTCTCTTTTTGTGCAAGCTTTTGTTGCATGAGTGCTCGTTGCCGGACTTCCTCGCGAGCGTGTCTATCAGCAATGAATAGGGCCTCGGAGAACTTGGCAAAGTTGTCATTGATGGATACCTAAGGGGTGCCCGTCAGCACGAACGTAAAAAAAAGCCAAAATTATAAGAAAAGCTAACATCTTGGAGACCCCGCCCGTCGGCAGCCAATCGTTTATCGAGTGGGATGGTGAAACCCTTGTTGTTCTTCCAATTTGATATACACGGAGGGATCATCCATTCTTTCTGCTCAGCAGCCGTCGCTTTTCGTGGTGGGCTTCGCAAGACGGGCGGCGGTGGACTCGGTGGTCCTCGAGGAATTTTCTTGTGCTTGAACCGAGGAGGCTCTAACGGATCCTCGACCACTTCAGACATTTTGATGATCCTTTGCTTCAGTGTTCCGTCGTCTCCTTGTTGTTGACCAGGGGTATAGCGAACGTATGTCGTCTTACCAACTGAATCAGGCACGTTCTTGGGCTGGGCAGCTTTAATCTTGCCAGTGACTAACTTCTCGAGAGCTTGCCTGGTCCGTTCTGCGGTGGCTTGGACTTCCCCTTCGGATGGTCTCTCCATGGAACGTTGTTCGTCGGTGAGGTCTTTGCGATGCGAAAGAGGGACGAGGTCTTTGAATTGAGACTGCACAAATTTTCCGGCCCTCTGGCCTTGGTGTGCAATCGCATCATAACGGACGTTGCCCTCGGAATCAACCTGGAGGGCGAGGGTGTTTCCTGCTTGCGTCTGGGAGGTTGGTCAATAGTATACGCATGGACGAGAAGAGTGAACCGACCTTTTTCTTTCCGAGGTTGAGAGGATACTGGGCGACATGACACTCAGGGTAGGCACCACCATCACCTGTAACAAATGGGTAACAGTGGACGTTGGCGATGGGTGATTTGTACATACCAAAGTCCTCTGGTGATGTCGGCTTCCATCCTTTGCGTCTCCCGTAAGGTGGAATTGCTGCTCTGACCGCAACGGACTGGGAAGGGATTACAAGGGATGCAAGGTCTTCATCCGGGGCGTCTTGTATGTGAATTGGTTGTGGTAACACACTGGCAAGCTGGGTGAGGCAACGACTTGCGGGGGAGATGAAATGACGCACGCAGCGACAGCAGCCATTTGACGAGACCGACGTTGAGTTGTAACCTTCAATATGGTTGTGTCAGCATCCTGTATGGTTGTATTTGCTCGCTTGTGGCTGTGCTAAAAGTTGTGTCCGAACTCCGCATCCGACGTCCTCCAACTTGAATGCACCCGCCAAAGTCTGGCGTTCGGGCTGCGCTCGAGTACACGGGCATCCCGACGAGCTGGCTGTCAACGCGACCCCATCTACCATCGAGAAACTGGTGCATTTTCATTACCCTTACTTCCTCGTTCATTTCCTACTATGCGTACGACCGTCACCAGGCACGCGCCATTCGACAGTCGTACATCGACAAGGTCAAGCACCTCGCCGACGAGCCGATGAAAAGTTCGGACCTTCCACGAAAAGTTGTTGTGTATGGTGCCAAGTGGCCAGGAGACGAGGACCATCAACGGGCCGTCCGGTTCTTCAAGAAGTACGTCAAGGTGTGTCCAACTTTTTCCCGTCATGCAGAACATTGTAAAACATCCATCACAGCCTGTCTTGGTCGCGGCTGCTATTGACTATGATATCGTCGCTACCCGTCACTCGGGCGACCTCGCCGAACGCGTCACTTCCACTGTCATCAAAGACCGTCGCCGCACGATGGGGGCCGACCAGTCCATCGCACTCCCATTCACACTCCCTAAACAGCTCACTCAAGAACAAATGCATGTTCGAGAATTAGAAGGTGGCGTTATACTTGTGGGAAGACACACTTTCAAGGAATACATGGCTGGACTCAAACGAGGCTGGAGTGGGGGACTAGACCTCATAGACAGAGAGGAAATACTGGCGCAGGAACTAGCCTCGGACGGAACTTTTGACGAAGCAGAAGAAAATAACGGCTCTCCAGTTGGAATCGTGAATGAACCAAATGCTGAACCGATACCTACTCTATCCCGTCTTCCCGCTTCTCACAACATGGTTGCCTTTTCTCCCTTCAAATCAGCTAGTTCTTCCAGGCACCAAATCTCTACTGCATCAAATTCACCACTAATAGATTCCACGCCTCCTTCCACGATTCCCCCCCACCCCCCACTCCTCCTCGTTCCGTGCATCAATTACGTCGGCCTTCGATTCATCCCCCATATGATTTGGGGCTTCTTTAACGAGCGTCACAAAGCAAAGATCGGTTGCGAAGCTGCTTACTCTCTAGTCATGAACAAAATTCGAGAATTTCAGGGTCCCGACGATGTCCAATCTAGTGAATTTCAGGAATCAGGCGGTGACAAAGACAGACAATCGAAAGTCATCCAAGGTCAACCACAGGGCGGCGACCTCGACTTCGGTTTATCCTCGGAATTTGTCCTTGCACCTCATTCCCCAATATCTAACATAGCTTCCTCTCGCAAATCATACTACAAAACCCTCCCTGAACGTTTGGTTACTGCACGCCAAATTGCACGTCGTGAGCGCGAACCCACCAAGGAAGAGGAAAGAACGCCACCTCCAAGCGAGGTCGAACTCAGAGCAGAGCGTCTCAACAAAGAACTGAGATGGAGGAGTGAAGAAGCGGCTTGGAGGATCGTTGGGCCAGGAAACAGCGTCAGTTGGGACGAGAGATTCAGGGGTGTATTGAGGATTTTTGATAGTCAAGGAGCTGATGCGGGCGGGATCTGGGGACAAGTAGACGAAGGAGGGTCCACCAAGCTATCCTAATAAATGCTTGGATAGGTTATCATCATGACCACACTATCTCCCATACTAATACCACACATCATCGAGTTATAGTCACCATCAAAAACAATATTCCATTGAAAACTAGCCATGTGCGTGACGATCTACGGATTTGCGTCTAGTCCTGTCCAAAAGATGCGACGATAGCATTTCGTTGTCAAGACTTGAGCGGTATCACCGCAAATTCTAACGCACCAAAAAGCCGTGATGACTTCAGTCCGAAACTATTTCCACAGCTCCACTCGCCACCCAACGGTCAAATTCTGCAAGAGGATCATCCAGAGCATCGGCTACTTCACCAGAGTCGACAGGAATCTGTGAATTGACGCCACCGCTGATGACAGATTTCCTTCCATTCGAAGCAGGATCGTGTGGACTAGTCGTGGAATCGTCGATCGTCGAATGACCTTGGACGTACGGGCCAGAACGTCGTATAAAACCCCTGATCCTCGAGGGAGAAAGCACGTAAGAATCCCTTCTTCTTATGGTGAACGGAGGGGACTCTCGAGCGTGTTTTTCCGGTATAGTTAGGTTGAAACCAGGTAGGATTTGGTGGGTGCTTGCATCGTCTCCAGACCGCTGGCTGGAGCCCACTTGAACGATGTTCCAACTGCTCGAAGAGAACTTATCGAAGGCAAGGTCAGGAAAGGTTTCGGAGTACTCCTCGTCAAGGTTAAAAGTAAGGTCCTTGCTTGCACAGGGATCGTCGCATTGATCCGCTATGTCTTCGTCGTGGGATCCGGGAAGAAACAATCGTTCGGTGGACGGACGTGAAATTTCGCGGGATATGACCTAGCATCTATTAGCATGAACAAACAGGCGAGATGCGATAAACCTTTTTGCATGAAGGTGGTGAGCCAAACGAGCCTGCAGTTACATCCGTCCTGTATCGCTTCGGTGGAGGGACTTCGCAACCCTTGGTTTCGACACGATGGATCTTGGATGACGTGTTGTCTTGTTCCCGTACCTCAGATATTAACGGAAGCTCGCCGCGAAAGTCATCCGTTAGCGCAGAATCCGTACTAGGCGATCGTGAGCGCTTCAGTGTCGTCAACTCCAGGTCAAAATTTGGCACCGCTTTGGTGATTCTTGACTTCTTGTGGTACGATCCAGTGGGATAAACGGTGCGCTTATGTTCGGCATCGTCATGTAGCTTGTTCAAACGCCGGGAAGGGTTCCGTTTAGCAGCCTTGCCTCGGTTCTCTGGTTCAATTCGACTTGTTTCGGCCTGCCAATTCTGTTCGTCCTGTAGCAACCTCGCTGTTATAGCATCTCGTGGCGGTGGAATGGATTTAGGACCGGAATCATGCGCAGTTTCTTGTCGCCTTTTCTTCGTGACACGTGGCGGCTCTGGCAATCCCTCCTGACAGCTAACCAAGACTAGTGGTATAAAATTTTTAAGAAATTGTGCCAACGCACCAGTAATGGCGGCACTTGACCTTATCTTTGCAAGCATGGTTGCACCTGACATGCAGGGATACGTACGTTACATCGAAGATCAAATCGAAAGAAGGTGAACTGACTCGTATTTCCCATCTGGGCGTTTTCGCGGGTTTCCTTCTACCCTTTCCTTCAGAGGTAAATTCGACTGAGGTGCTTCCACGATCGATATCTTTTCACCCACATCTAAGAACGTACAGATAAGTGTATAGCAGCTTGAGATGGTGAACCTACATGGACGATTACCAGCTTGGGAAAGTGGGGTCTCGTCGTCATCAAAGTCCATGTTCCAAAAGTCTGGAACGTCCTCGAGTCCCTGCAGGTCCATTTCCTTGGGTGCATGATTGTCTCGATAACGACCAAGTGTAACAGTGAACGTACAATTGATGACAATGGTCGAGTTTCCAATGTTGGATACTGGTCCGGTGGAACATTCGGTGCCAGTGTCCGTGCAACGGTGACGCCGGCGAAGTTTTCCTACGTATCCGTAAGCCATCAGCGTAGCAGATCAAAGGGTGTGGCTGGATACAGAAGCGATGTGTACGCTGATCAGTTGACTTGGCTTCGTGAGCCGTGCTGTGAGAGTAAACTCCTTCTTCTCTTTGAGTGCCTTTGTGCTTATGTCGAAAAGCTAAATCAGGCTGAATCATGGGAAACAAGTCTGAAGGTCCTACACGATGCGCCGGAAGTCAATAAAAGTCATATCGGAGGTCAATATCAGAAGTGTTGTCATCTCAGTTTTGCCCCATTTGGACCGCTTGATTGTTTGAGGCGCTGACTCGCCAAAACTTAGACCACATTGAACCAAGAATTCCACTTCCACGGGCGAATTCCCTTTATTGTGGATATACTTTAGTTGTTTGACTTCCAGAAAATACCTTGGAAATTCATTTGCAGCAGCCAGGACTTCGGAGCCGAAAGGAGAACGGCGATTGAGAAGCTGGGCGATATCAGTGGCAACAGACAACTACAGAAGAAAGACCTCACCTCCTCAATACGACGCGGAGACGTATGTAACAGTTTTTGTATCGAGTTGATACCATTCTCAGCTAGCACCTTGGTACAATCAATTTCGACCCATTGACACACCATTCAACTTCTACCTTTACTCTATTGGGGCATCAGATCACACCGGGTTTGGAACTGCGTCGCTCTTACGATTTTTCGCCGATGTGTTCAATTTGTCTGAGGACCAATGGCCTGTCCTCCCACGCCTTTGCGTTGAGACAACGTACTCTGTGAACCAACCTTTGAAAAATAAAGCATTGACCAAATGCACAACTTGCATTTCTAGTGCGTGCTTAAGCTGTGCTCCACTCCGATTGATAATAGCGACCTCCGCTACAGCTGAGGTGCGGTAAGTATTGACCTCGCGTGTTGTGACCACTCACCTGTTACGATCCGGGTCGCATGACGGAATACGGAAATGGCTTCCAGGTATGGTTGGCCTTCTGTGGGTTTGAATTCGGGACTATTAAGAGGGAGACCTGCAAGAATTGCCTGCAGTTTTATGAGAAGTCATGAACCTGATTCCAAAAAAAGGTCTTTACCTGAATCAATAAAAGTATCTTGTCGCTTGTGCCGACTATCTTCTTAGGAGGAAATCGAATGTCGTTATGACGACGAATCTTGTCGTACATCTAGAAAGCAATTGAGTGTGCCGACGATGTGAGAAGCAAATTTGCGACAGACTGGCTTCTCGCCGCTACGCAATTTCAGGTCCGAAAGCCTACAGCGAATATTAGCCAAGCAGGATCAAGAGATGTTACCCACTCTTCGGAGACCGATACGAGTTCAAGCTAGACATTTTCAGAGATTGGACTGTTCTACTTTGTAAACCTCTCACAATTTCGCGCATGGTGGTTGCAGAAGGGAGATTGAGTATCGCTCGCATCTTCGACCAAAAGTAAGCTGCGAGGGCGGGAAAAAATGGACAATCACTTACACTTGTCTGCCTAATGTAAAACTGGCAACGATATTATTGAAGAGCACGATGAAACTTGTTCAACGTTCCTACCTTGCTCATAATATCCCCATATTCTGTTGAAGAAAGTCCTCCATCTTTTTCTGTGTAATTGATCAACTGCGTGGCATGTAGATCGAGTATGCTTTGCATGACAATCTCATCGACTTTCTCCTTCCAAGACTGGTTTTCCGCTTTGCCGATAGCATAGTGATAGGGATTTTTTTGGATACGACGGAAAAAAAAGGAGCGCCGAAGCCAGTCTTTCGCACTCTCGATGGTTGATATGGTACCTAGCCCAATTTCTGAGTTCAAGTGCTCTGCGAGATTTTGATGAAGGCTACTCTCTAATGTGGTGTTTCCCTGGGCAAGTGTGCGATACTTATGTTCCAGTTCTGGTTCGCAGAGAATAATCGCAATTCCTTCGTCATCTATGATGCCCGTCAGCGAATACAAGAAGACAAAAGAAGATACTAACCAAATTGCGGTCGGCCCTAAGACGACGAGAATTACAGCTCGAACACGGAACAGGTATAGGCAAACTTACTGCTCGACCCATCATTTGCATGATGTCAAGGTCAGAGTACTCCTTCATCTCTCCATTTTGGTATAGCTTGACGCCCTTGATGACAACCATTTGGGCAGCTTGACGGTAGTGAGACATGTTAACACGCGGGTAAGGATGAACTTACGCAAATTAACGCCAACCGCTAAGGTCTGCGTGACAATGAGAGCAGCGAGTGTAGATGAGAGAAACTCATACGGATGTAGCGACTAAGACGCGCAAAGCTTTGCGCAAAAATAACGCTTCTACGGCTCTCCTGTCATCTGTATTCAAGCCGGCATGGTGAACTGCAATCCCCATAGATGCAAGACCTATTGCTCTGTCAGATTTCGCAAATTGCGCCTAGCGGCCATGCAGGCGTACCATCCAAGTCTTTATCATGAAAATTCTGCTGGATGCTAAACAGAAATGAGTAAAGAGTGTGTGGAAGAGAAACAAAACCCAAAAAACATACCGCGTGGGAGGCGGCCACGGAAGGCTCTTTTTGCCTGTCACGGCTCGCTCATAATCCTTTGCCAACTGTTTGGCTGTATCCACCGTGCCTGTACAATGGCATCAGAAATAGCAATTCTGTCAGAGGCGATGAATTCTTGAACACCTCTCCTAGTGGGGCAGAAGACCAGGATCGGCTTGTGGGTGGAATGTTGCTGTATCACAGAGAATAGACGCAAGTCAAGGGTACGGGCATATGCAAACTCATTTTGGCCCTTGGGTTTTGCCACACCATAAACGAATTTTGCGAGTTTGCAGGGACGGAATTCGTCCCCGAACTAGAACTACTGTCAAAAATCTAAGGCGTACAGCGAGATAAACTAACCTGGAATACTCTAGCAGGTTGGTCACTGCCATCACGACTGCCGATCCAGTATGCGACGTCTTCCACATTTGGAACGGTAGCAGAAACGAGGAGAAACCGGGTTCCAGATCCACGTGCTTTCATACGGGAGACGACGACTTCCAGAGTACTTCCCCGCGACTCGTTCAGAATGTGGACCTAAACACGACATTAATTTTCTGAATTCTCTCAGTGTGTTTTTGACGGACCTCGTCCACAAGGAATAATTTAATCTGGGATAATATCCGAGAATGATCGGTCCTGACCCAACAGTCATTACGGAGCTTGCTCAAGGGATATGGGGACGCACCAGTTTCGCGTCAAGCTGTCCCACTTTTCAGCCTGAAATGATGTAAAACTGGCGTTCAAAACAAGATGATACAACACCTCACCGTTGTTACGCTGTGAAGATACGTGTCAATCAATTCACCAGGAAGGATTGGTTGATACAGACATTATGTGTGAATTTTTGGCATCACCCCAAACACCCCTTCCTAAAAGATGAGTGTCTCCGGTCAATTCGCAGCCTGACGGATGTGGAGGTCAGTCGATGATATGCCCCCGACACCAGCAGAGTGCCTACATTTGATACCAAGTCCTCCAAATTTCGCAGTCCATTCGTTATGCTTCTCGGCGCATAATGCCTGAAAATCTCGATGCGCTCAGAGTTGGAACCAAAAGGGGAAGCCTAACCTTTGTTGGTGCAACATAAACACACTTGGCGGTTCGTGAATCATCCGTGCTTTGTGTCAGCATCCGAATCATGCTCAGCTCAAAAAGAACAGTTTTGCCACTTCCGGTAGGCGCTAAGAGAAGTCAAGGGACTGTGGTCAATGTACAAGTCACGGAACCGACCACTGATGACCTGCGACCTTTTCAGTGATGAGATGTGAATATCTAGAAATATAATCACCAGATTCTCCTCTGAATGCAGAACCTACGGAGAGTGGTGAATTCTATCTCGCCCACGGAAATAAATCCAGACCTGATCAAAACATGCTGATTGTACTGCATTGAACACGCCAAATTTGAATACACCGCGAAACCTGTCAGCTAAAATCGAAGATCGATGGGACATTGAATGATACATTCTGGATGACGCACGTAATTCAGTGACGGGACGTAGTTTCCACCCAAAACCATTTCGTGCAGAATCATGAGTGTCAAAGGCACCGGTATGCCCGTGGGCACGTTCTCCTGAACTATTTGCACAAGGAAATCGCGAAGAATACTGATCCCGGTCAGCCAGATAGTGCGACTCCGGCATTTCCGAACGATCCAGGCGCACATATGGTTCTGGAGAACGGAAAGGAAACATACGCAGGGATAGAGCAAGCACTTACCACGTTCCCTACGTGATGGAATATAGTTCAGTGATCGAGTCTCAAAAAACCGCGTCATAGCACGATCGTGTCCGCCACGGTCAGTGAGTGCCGGAGACGGTGACGGAGAGTGGGCATAGTGTGCCCCATGAGATGCTGGCGGAGTTGAAGTTAATTGATGCAGCATACATTGAGACGCAGGATGAGCAAGGTGCATATACTCACCATCATTGCTTTGATAATGGGGTCCAAGTCCACGATAGATGTGCGAATCGTCTGGCGACTCTGGGGATGAACATGGCTCTACACCATATCTATCTTCATAGGACCGGAAACCGTCGTTTTCTCTTGGTACCCAATTATCGAAAGTCCGGGTGCCGCGATCCATGATGGTTGAGAGAGCAACGCGACGCCGAACACCCCTGAAACGCGTCCAGCGTGACAGATGAGTCACAGCCAGGCAGTCACGTCATCTTGTGGCTCTTTGATTTAAACAATCGTCGATTGCAAGATACTCCCTTTTACCCGCTACCCACTTATATTCGCTATTCGCAAAGATGGCAGACCGTACAGTGAACAGCAAACTTGAGGAGTACATCGAGAAGTAGGTCACCCGGGTTATGCCAATTTCCAGAAGACCGACGGCAGTCGACAGAATACACTATTCCGACAGATACTCAGACGATCATTATGAATACCGCCACGTCATCTTACCGAAGCCTCTTTTGAAGTTGATACCAAAGGAGTTGTTCGATGAAAAGGAAGGTACACTTCGCCTTCTTACAGAGGCAGAGTGGAGGGGTATTGGTATTACTCAAAGTTTAGGGTGGCAGCATTATGAAGTCCACGGTTTGTTGCTTCTTATCTCACCTTAAGGATTCTCACTCGGGAACTCCAGCGCCAGAGCCTCACGTCCTTCTTTTCCGTCGCCCTAAAAACTACGTGCCACCAGCCCAACCCCAACAGGCTGTCAAGGCCAACACCAGAAAGAAGTAATGCAATCGCACCCAGCATCCAACCCAGCCCAGCCAATCCATCGTGAAATCATTGCATGTTGTGTTGTTCCGTATTTGTTGTCACTGCAATCGTTCTCTTGTACCCAATTTCCTTTGGAACCGACGAATTTCTCTCATGACTCCGTGCATGTAGTTGTTTCGGTAGGCAATACATTGTCATTGTCGTCTATCTCTTACTTCTGGATCCCAGGCTTTGTCAAATGGACGGCTCGGCTGATGAAATAGCTTTTCTCGCACGTCTGTAAGTTGTATTGATCATGGACGTCCGTGCAATCCGCCTTGGTCTGCATTTTTTTGCAAGCTTAATTCGGTCCTCATAGAATACAACTGCTGATTGTGACTGTACATCCATTGATATCTGCGAGGTAGTATAAATGCGCGCGATGGTGACACTATCTTCATCCGCTAAAGATTAGGAGTTGGCAGATCATTCCACTCGACGATGGGTTTTGGTGAGCTCGAAACCTGCAATATTCTTTTGAAGGCTTTCAGCTCTTCAATGGGCATCGCCCCGACTGGTAATCCACCGGTGTTTTCACCGGGCATAGGATATTGCTCTATCAAAGCAGGAATCTGGTCAATCAAGCTCTGCGCCTTCCCATTGGTTATGTCGTCCGTCAAAACTTCTCGCCATGCGTTTACGAAATCTGTTGCAGTAGGATTCGTTTCCTGAAGTTCTTCTCTCATCGCCGCGATGTCGACGACAATGTTGGCCCACTGAAGACGGGCTTCGAAAGCTTGCATGGCTTCAGCGCTAACCCGAGGTTCCTGGGGTTTTTGTGATTGCAGATGCACCGAAAGTTTTGCGCGCTTCTTCGCCTGGGGATGTGCACGCGCGTGGAAAAGATCCAAAACCTCTTGTTTTTCCACTGTTTCGAGCAAATTGGCGTCGCCGTAACCTATAAGCAAGAAGCGGACATGTTATATGCGCGTAGAATACTTAAGCACTCGCACTCACTTCGGAGAAAGTCGAGGAATCCTGAATCGATCTGTGACCAGTATCGTGATGCTTCCTCCGCTAGGTTTTTTGGGGGCTCTTTCCATCTTTGTCGCAAACCACTCTTGAAGTCGTTGAATTCGCCAGTGCCCATATCCTGAATTTTTTGATCCATACTGCTTAGGAATGCCTCTACGCGTTCTTCGAGGTAGGCAGACCTGCGCTCGCTCTGAACGACGATGCGAAGACCAAATTGCGAGTCTCCGGGAAGATACCACCGCGAACATGAAACGACGTATCCCAACTGCTCCTTGGTTCGTAGTGCATCAAATGCGGGTTCCGAAAATATTTGTACGAGCAGTAAGCCGACTACCCGCTGTCGCGGATCCGTTAATTGACCGAGGTGAAGGAAGTATGACAGTGCCGAATTTGGTTCATTCGGATTCGGTACGGGGGTAGACCATGCATAATTGCAGCCTAGCTAGACGTCAGACAGATTCAGACGCAACGAAGTCAGTAGAAGTCACACCTTCAGGTAGAATAAGGGAACGATCCGCAGGTATTGAGGACAGTGGCTGGGAATGAAGGATGCCCTCGACGTCTTTTGACAATGCAATTGCTTGCTAGATGAGATTCATCAATTGATACGAAGTAATGCTGTGTGACGAGCGCATACATCCTTATACAAGTTGCCCAGTGCGAGAATCCGAATGTTGACATTCGCGAGGAATCGGGTACTGTGGGATTTAACTTCTTCCGCAGTGACACCTAATAGCTCACAAGACTTTATTCGACCACACATTGCGGCTAACGTAACAACGACCCACCAGAGACTTCTTGCAGCTGCTCCGCTACTGTCCATGTGTTGTGCGTTAAGACATGTCGCGCGTAATAGTCTGAAAGCTGGTAGCTTTGGGACATGAAAAAGTTTTCCCAATGATGCTTGAGCTAATCCCGACGAGTTAGTTTCACAAAAAAGCAGCAAACGTCTCAAGATTCCGCTTACCTTCTCCTTCATGACTTCCAACCGATCTTCATACACTTGTAGGTTCCTGACGGCCTCGACGATACGCCGGGCGAGGTCAGGCAACTTATCGCTGTAACCACTGAGAGACATTGTAACTCCAAGGCTGTGTGCGCCCAGGTTATACACAAGCCCTGCTAAATCTGCATCGTATGTATACTCCGTGAGGGAGTCATTGACGAGATCTGAAAAAAGGCTGCGGGTGGTTTAAGGCTATGCTAAGAGGTTACAGGTTACGTCTCACCGTGTTAACACGCCAGCGCGCGGGGTATCGTTGGTTACGGGACTGGGATGGTCATGAATGTTTGCCTGGTATCTCTTGGGATACGTTGACGTACCTGCGGATCTCGATGACTAGGCTTGCCTTTGGTAGCCAGAACTGATCATCTTTCTTGTGCCAAACTTGCATCATATCAGTTTCATAGATGAGATGAGGCCGTCTTTGTGGCTGTTGACAGAACATCAACAACAATTCATCACGCAGGGACGATGGCGTACCTCATTGATGTCACGTTTCTCAACGTCAAGGTTGTTCGGTATGAATTCATTCTTGTTGGGAAGACGAAGTTCCTGAATATCATTATAACCTTGTGCCTGGTTATCTTAGCCCTGCCCACTATTTCAAAGAATTAGCTGCCATACCTGAGCTGAAAATTCGCCGTCCCATCGCTCGACCGTGTAACTCGTACCATACCATTTTTCGCTCTGCCATTGTAAATCTCCAGAAACACGGTCGTGCTCTTCCTTCTTAGCCATCAACACTGCACGGCCTGTCTCTATCTTTATATCTTTGAGCGCATCTCGTACCTGCTGCAGCCCTGCCTCGTCTTCCCACTCAGCGATCAGCACAGGAGCGGAAAGGGCTTTCTCCGTAGGGACTGGCCATGACATTCTTTCGGCGATGGAAACCGCATACGATTCCGCTTCACGCTTTTCCGCGAACTCGAACTGTGTTTTTGATATCGTCGCCACCTCGGACTGGTACCAAGGAGCGATCTCAGATGATCGGAGGAGCGAGAGGTACTTGAATGCGGCGAGGACAACAGAACGATAATTGTCTATCAAATGTCATGAGGGACAATTCGATTTGAAGACAATAAAGACATACCGAAACCTTCTCGAGTCAGGATCATTGATATCTTGATCACTGCAAAACCACGTCCAAGAGTCTGAGGGGCCGCATTCAAGGATGTGATCCATCCTTTACTTTTGAGATGGGAGTGCAAAGACCCGGGCCCTTCATGTCCGAGAAAGTGAGACAGAAAATGTCCGGGTTTGTACTTCCAGAGCGGTGGCTGCCAAGCGAGGGGAAAAGATAACTCGACTGCATGGAAAGACATGATCGTCGCCACGCGTACAAGAGTCTAGAATGGAATAAGGGATAGATTTTAAACATGTTGCACCGACTCACACCCATCTCATCAGGTCCGAACGGATGATCATTGATGATCGGAATTTGGTCTTGACAACGCTTTAAGACAGGGGAAAAATTGGAAGCCACCAAATCGGACAGATCATCCAGTGACTCTGTTGGTTGAAATTGCCCAACGGAAAGTGAGCGAGGAATTGATTTTGACATACCTCTACCGATCACACATAGATTCATTCTACTTGCGCAGTATTCCTTGGTCCACCACTCGACCAACCTACGGCGGGTTTCACGACCGACAGTACCTCCGTCGGGTTCGGCTTCACTTGAGGTGGAGACAGAAGAAGGAGTAGGCGAAGGGACCCTGGAGGATACGGGAGAAAATGGGGCAGTGCGAGATGTGACAAATTTCCTTTCGTTGCCATCAATAGGTGATTTTGCCTGGGCTTTCATGAGCCTCCCGGCTGCACTGAGAGTATCGCGATTTCCGGTGCCAAACTTGGACCAAGGGTGACCATGCTTAGTGAGGGCCTTGTTAAGTTGGAAAATTCGCCAAGGGTCTGCTTGGTGATTCTTCTTGTGTTCTGAATCGACAGCGTTGAGCTCGCGAGAGGTACAGGATGGTACAAAGAGGGGACTGTGAAAGAAGCCAGCGAATCTCTGGATAGCGCCTGAGAGGGCAGTAGGAGATACGCGGAAGTGATAATTAGTATTCGATGAGGAAGTGTAGGCATTCGAAGCGCCGTTGTTCTTGGATAGATACTGGACACGGTAGAGTTGGGAACGCATGAATAGTAGTTGGGAGGATGCTACGTACCTCGGAGTACTCGTTCTCTTTGGGAAATTGTTGTGTGCCCTAAAGTGAATTAAGAAGAGAGGGCAGGACGATGATCGGATGCAAACCATGAATAACAAGTGTTCGCAGAAATGAGCCAAACCAGGCATGTCGAGCTAAAAAAGATCGAGCCATGAAGACACGTCAAGATGAAACAGGAGCTATACTGCGACTGACGGGGTCTGAGAGATGGCCGACGGCTACATCGAGACTGGCAGCGGCATTTTCTGTGCGGGGGTCGTGCACCAGCATAGCGGTGATACCATTGTCAAGACGTATGATTCTGTATTGCCTCTGATCAAAGTTAGATTTTTCTATTGGCTTTGTGAAGACGGAGTAGGGGGGGATTGAGGCACTGTGAGTTATACGTGTCCAATCTGCAGAGGCCATCGCGAGATCACGGTGGGGGATGAAGAAGGAAGGATGGGGGGAGATACGGGCTACTTGAGGACGGCGAAAAGCGGAACGAAGCATGATGGGGGAGGCACTTGAGAGTACCCACCCAGTCGCGTCGTTCTTGATCACGTGTCGACGATACCGAGTAGGTAGGGCTTGTTGGTCTCACGGACCCAAACGCGTCCTCCCCCACCCATGTACACGACACCACAGTCACGTCACAAACGCGCTCCCAGTCCCCCCCTCTCCGTCGCTGGTTCGTCCCAGTTCACGACCACGCCCCAACAAAAACTCAACGTCGTAACACGCCTCGTCATCGAAGGAAAGGCAAAACACGCAGACGATGGCTCCACCATCAGAATGTATCTCAAGGTGGGACCGCGCTCTACTTCATACACCTCCTTTTTTTCGTTAAATTCTCGCGTAGCTCTCCATCCCGATGGATAGCGTTTATCCAGGATCAACCGTTCCATTATTTCCAGGTACGGCCCGTTCACCCCTCATTCTAGTATCTCACCTTGCATTTCAGAGGAAAACTTGAAACTGCTCTCAGCCCAGGTCCATCCCCTTGATTTCCACTCTGCCCCCTACAACTTTTCTTCCACCACCTTTCCTCTCCTTAACAACGCTGCCCGTGCTCTTCACCTACCCTCACCCTCACAAAAGTCTTATCTCGCTGTATTCGGCGTACCAATACCGGCCTCACCTGCAATGCACTCCAGTCGTACTTCCTCATCCACCTCCCCCGCTCACAATACACATCCACTCGATGAAAAATATACCGGTCACATCATCGTCAGTGGTTACAACATCTCGTATATTCTTCCAAAAGAGTTCCCTCCCCGTTTCAATGTCGGTGACAGTGCATCCCGTGTGGCCACTCAGATGCGGCGACCCTCCATCAGTGAACGTAACAGCATGCATTTCATGGCTGCTATTGAGCTTTGGATCCCATATGCCTTACGTCCTCCAAGAGCACCTTTTCTAGTGCGTACCTGTCCTCGTCTTCCTGTGTTTGTCATATCATGTTCTGTCAGATTGCTATCCCTCTGCCGCGCTGTCTGTCCAACAACATCAAATTACGCATATATCCACCACCCACGACAAACACTTCTTCATCCTTGGCCTCGCTTTCCTCTGCAGACGAAGATCCCGGGGCTTGGGAGTTGGCATCAGAACCTCACGTCACACGAGCTACCTCTCGTTCGGGTTCATCAGCAGACATGGCCGACGACGAGTCGTCGGACTCCTCACCATACACGGACGCTCCCTCGGGAGGTATCCTTGTGCAAGGGTCATTCCCTTCAACTGAACGCCTCCGTGTACGCTGGGCACAGCCTACCGAAAGCATCGTTAACAGCGACGGTAGGCGCCGTGTCGGCGTGAAGGAGGCCAAGGGGGAAATGTCCACCGTAGTCTTGGGCAAGGCTCAGGATCCTTCTGGTGGTCGCGAGGGCATTCTGATGCGCCTGGAATACAAAGGAACGTGCAAGGGAATCTGGTTTCCTGGCGTGGCGACAATGCTGGGTATGGACATCGGGCTTGAGGTCAAGGGTGCCGATGTCGTCTGGCCACCTGGGGAAGATACACGATGGAATGTCACTGGTGGTACAGGTTACACTGGTTTCGACGTTGGCCTACCATCTACGCAGGTATCCAGGCAGCCCTCGCTCGACCTCCCCACTAGCATGTCGTCTAGTGCCATGCTATATCCCACTCCAATAACTACTCGACAGGATTCTTCCTCTTCGACATCCTCCCTACTGCGCGCCCCGCTGCCTAATGATCATCTTCCCGATTATTCCTTTGAAGGTTCTCCCACCTCATTGACTCCCTCCGTCACACTATCTTCTGTCAGCTCTCTCCCACCTATGTCCGAAGGACGCAGCCGTGCATCTTCAGACGCTGTTGCCTTGCGCCAATCACCAGCGATTCCTATCACAATTCATATTAACATGAACGACATCACTCCGCCTTCGAAAAACGTCTTCACTTTCTCTATCACAGGCACCGTCCTTATCGTTCCACGACAACGTCCTTACGTTCCGAGCGGGCTTGGGTCGGATAACAATTTGGATGTCAACCCCATCGTCTTGCCACGCTTCTGTGTCCTCGCTGCCGACTCGGCAACAGTCTCAACGATCATTAGAAACGAAAGCGAAGGTAGCACCGTCGAGGTCTATTACATCACTGGCGATCTGCGCGATGCTCAGACACGAAAAACTGTGTTACAGCGCAATGCTATAAACCGCTGTGGCAACGACGGCGCACGCATAGCACTTCGTCCTATCTCTCGCACGACGGCCTTGCAACGGGGTGGAGAACAAGCAACAGATAACTCGCGGCTCTCACCTCGGCACAGCCCACTCAATGGAAACAGGGCTGGACTCAGCCCTCTGTCGTTGGCTCCTTTTGGTGGAATGATGAGACGGAAACGCGACGGACCTCTGATGATCTCTTTCGTCGATGTTATTGTGACCCCGTTGCATCTCAATGGAACCAGTTTCCCAGACGCTCACGGCGTCCGTGTGCATATGCATGCCCCACCTGATGCAGACTCGGAATGGCTTGAATTTGGTCTCGCTCAGGTGACATCCCGTTCACCCGAAAATGTAGGGCAGCAATATCGAGTCGACATTGTCAGCGTATGCATCGACGGCATTCCCGTACGCTTCGAGTGTAATGCGTTTGCCGGGCGAGACAACAAGCAGTCCATGATTGATCTTGTCCCATCCTACGACAAACAGCCTCGGAATCACTGGATTACGTGGGTCAAGATTCATGTTGGTGACCAAGGAGGGTCTGTCAGAGTGGACTACGTGGCCAACAATCCCAACAACGCGAAAAGGGTCAAGGGCAAGACGAACTTTGATGTATTGATTCCGACCTTTGCACTCCCAGTTGGACGACTCCAAGTAATGGTGGAGACAGGTATGTATACTATTTTCGTTGCCAACAGAGCAAGACTTGATATTGGCTTAGAGAATGCAACATTACATTCAAACTTCGCTCACCAACAAAAGGCTCCAGACGGTTACAGACTTTTGCACTATTCTTTGGATCAATTCTTCACCCCTACGCTGTCTCTAACCGTCGAACGGTATGATTCTCGCATTCGTGTGGGATGGTCATCGTTAGGAAAGCTTTTCTTATTATTACTTTGGATCCTTCCCATTCTCGTCTCCACGCGACTGATCAATCTCGGCACCGAGTTCAAGTATATGCGGCAGACCCTCGATCGTTTCGCTGCTCGCGACTTTGATCATGGCCAGATCCCCACCCCTGTGACTGAGACGATATTCATTACCACTACCGTCTTTTCACCATCGCCAAGCATAGCAATGGAGGTCGACAATGTGAACAGCCATTTCACAACCCCTTCACTCTCGTCAAGCGTGTCAATCTTCACAGCGGCAGCCATCGACCTGGCCGCTTCCACTTCGAGTCTATCACGTACCAGTGATCAGTCTCAGACTGCCGCGTTCACATCAGTACCCACACCATCCTCTTCCCCGCGCCCTAGTGAGAACTCTCTCATCCCGGTACCCGCATTACAATTTGAGTGGGGAAATTTTCGAATAGATCTTCCTCCCGTTGCTCGGGAAACTGTTGATTCAGTCTTAGAGGGCTTGAGTGTTGTTTGGCAGATGTTCAGGAAAGCATACCATTACCCGCTAGATCCGCCATAGTAGATCAAATACCGTGTACGAGTGCTATGAATTCATCATTGATGTATCCGTAGTATCTATACTTTATCTATCAGTATGTAAACTGCAAACTAAGGAATCGGTTACTTATGAGAAGGCCAGCCAGTAAAGATTCCTTCAATCAACTATGTAACCACCACATACACACACCAAATATTCTGCATCTGTACACTACGGCAGTTGTAGAAATTAGAAGGCTGCGAACCAAGAAGCGCCAGTACTCCGGGTAACAGATTTGGGTCGCGAAACGACCCATCTTCACATAGAGATGATCAGGCACCAATACCATACTGGCCTGGGATAGCACACAAATGATATTCAGGCTGTCACGACATACTTCAAGTTACCCATTCGATGGCAAAACAAACCGCTCATTTGGAGGTGTCGTTCCCTTTCTATGGAAATCCGAGATCAAGATAGCCTTATACCCGATTGAGCTTGTCCCACACCTATACCAAACTTTGGTAGCACCAGTTCAACTCAAGATCTAAATGGACCAGCAACTTGTTGCGATGCGACGATGCATTGTAAGTGTTGTCATCATTTTGCATTGATGATCAAAAACTTCCAGCGTCCATGCGAACGGCTCGTGTTTGTCTTCCCACCGAGCAAGTGTTTAATGGACACCCATACTTGAGAAGATGTGTGTTCTCATCTGTCGCGCGCAATCGTCAACGAACTTGGGGACGACGTGCCATCAGAAGGGTCTGCTAAGCAGGCATCTCAAATAAGCTTGATTGAAGCTGTCAGGCAGTTGAGTCTCAGGTATTCTAAACTCCGACGATCAGTTGCCAAACCAAACTATCACCATGCATTCTGGCTACACGCAAGCTATTAAAAGTAGGGGTTACGCTCTGTGGGCTACAGGTAAGTAAGTATCTGAGAAGTACGGCTACACAAGACTTAGTTAATAAATAAGTGTCCATCCAGTATGATCTGCAAGTAATAAGATTAATGATGAAGAAGTGAGTATGGTGCCTCCGCTTTTGAACTTGGTATTCAGTTCTTCAGAACAGCGCGTGCCGTTGCATCCCTCCCAGCCTTGAGCAACAACGAGAGTTCGTTCCCTCCTGTCCCGGTCACCGGTCCAGACTTGGCCGCTTCCCTTTCCATTCTCTTCGCCATCGCGAACATCGGACAGCCCGCAGGTGGGGTCGTGGACCGCGACATCGTTACGACGTACAGGCACGCAATGCGCATGTGAGAGTCCCTGAGCTTCTTCAACGTCGTGACAGCAGTGTTGAACGCATCCCTGACTGCTGGCGTGCTCTGGGCGACCTCCCGAACAGGACGAGGATATTCAGCAATGTATGCCAAGTAGTCTCTGTGCTTCCCCGGCATATACCGCCTCATGCGTTCCATGAATCCACGGTCTGCCCGCTTGTTTGCGTCTGACGGCGCAGGGTATCGCCGTTGTTGGAGCTTGTGGTCGATGTCGAGGAAGAGGTCGAGTGCATGCATAACACTGCTCTGTCCTGCTGAAGGTCCGCTAAGATCGAGCTTTGACGTGTCATCCACCCCTTCGTATATCCATGCTCGTGCGGAAGGACCGCTTCCGCTTCCATTGAACCAGGGACGAACCTCCCAGTAGAAAACATGGGGGTCGACTATCTGACGCATGGACTGCACGCTAGTGTCGATCTCTTGGATGACCTTGTTCAGTTGAGCGAGGAGTCTGTTGATCTTGCTAATGGAAGACAGGTCCGTGACGTTTGGGAGATTGTGGTAATCGTTAAAGATGTGAAGCATTTGCACCCCAATGAGCTCCGCTCTTGCCGATCCAAGGTAAAAATTTCGCTCATCCTCTGTTCCGGAGAATAGATCCTGACCAAATCGCATGTTTTCGATGGTGACAGGTTGCATGGGATCCACAAGATCCCAGTTCCAAAGAACGGTGTCCGCAAACGTGAGGACTGGGGCGATCCTTAGGACGCGCGAAACTGTCAGGAGTGGAGTTACCAGAGAACGAGGAACCAGGATCGTTCCCTCGGTGGTGTCTGAGGGTATGGAGTGGGTATAGAAATGGACGAGAAATGCTAGAACTTTGTGTGCACGACGAAGAAGTTGTGGATCCTGATGAAGTGATTCCGTTGTGAGTGTGGGAAGCTATTGTCTGATTAGCACTTTCTGATTTAAAACATTGCTAGAACTTACAGCACGTATTCGCTGCCGCCAAAGTTCTCCTTCAGTTCGTTCCCTAAGATGCTCCTCAAGCAGGTCCTCTCCAAGTTTCAACACTGTCTGTGCTTGTGATAGAGCATCCTCCCACACATCGAAAGGCTCTGTTAATTTAGGAAGCGGTTGTGGGGGTAAGAATCCAGTATCACTGTGGAGATTGACGTCAAAGTCCGCAGGGACGGGGTGCACGACGTTCGAGGCACGTCTGGTCGCGTGCAAGGACTGCATGGCCGATAGCGCCTCATTGAATATGTATAAAGGCGAGGGTAGGAGGTCGATTGGATACATGGTGAGTCGTGAAGAGATACAGACGGAGACATTTGGCCAATAACCGGTCCCTTTTATACAGCATGGACCACTGCAACTGCTCGATGGATCACATCAGCGAGGTAACCTAGTCACCGAGCTGCAGTGGCTGATACCTTACTGCCCAAACGGCATCACTTTACACACCCATTCCGTGAATTCCTGCGTGAGATCCGATTCAAGCCTCCGACCTTTCTCACAGTGACCGAATTCCTTCGATCACTCATCATTAATATCATTGATTGGCCGTGCCAGCATCTGTGCTTCCGCCCGGAGAGTCGAGTCAACCATCTAGTTCCGAACCAATTCAGCAGGTCGGCCAGGAACGACACATCCCCGAAACGTTACTGCACTCCTGTGGTGATTCATTTCTTCGCACGTAAAACGTATTCAGAACAATGTTTCCACAAAGTTGCAGTTATTTTTGTACATCGGTTTGGGGCGCCCAGGCGCCCAACTGTTGATATCACGGCGAGATGACGAACCGTTTCTACCGCTAATCACGCCCAATTGAGATATCAGTCACGTCTGCACCGATACACAGTGCCATCAACTCTACTTAAAGAGCCACGTGTCGCCGTAGCCAAGAGATGGAGATTTACCAGTGCATACTTGTTGCCTTGTTAACGAATTAGTAGCGCATTGGGCGCTGTAGTCGGTGGGTGTGCCAAGGTACTCTCTTCAACGTTCAACGTGCCTTGCCAACTGAGTTGCTGTGCACCGACACTGAATTGGTGGACAGTTTCCGGCCAACTGATTCTCACCGCACATGCCATGCTTGTGCGGCTGCGGGCCCAGTCCCCGCATAAGCTGTGTGAATTGGAGATTTCGTCGCGGAAACTTCTTATGACTCGTTATATACTGGAATGGGTAATCCAGCGAATCCGCTCCCGGAATGCAAAGACCGTGGTCAAAGTAGAGTCATCCCATGAAGAGTTGGGTACGTGTCCTTGGACTCTAAAAGAAGCACTGATACTAGTGTTGTCATGCTTGTCTTGTGTTTCAGCACGCACAGAATTCTTATGTGTCGAGCGAGGTTGGAACAAGGTCGCAATGTTAACAGCCTACCCCGCCAACTGGAGTGGCAGTACTCCGAGTGAATGAGAGGCTGAGCAACGCCACATGCGCCGCATCAATCAAAAGTTTAGACACCCCAAGAATGTAGAAATGACTCATGAGTCGGTTAAAGTCATTTGTCGCAGGACAGCTATCACCGACAATGACAATTAATAAGCACCAACTTCCGTCACCAAACATGTAACCTACCACTCAACTGGCTTACTGCTACTGTATTCTGTGAATGCAAAGGTGGTCCTAGACATCGGGTACAGTCGGCTACCGTAGCTAATTGTTCCCCCGGTATAGCGCCCACGAGCACTACTCAGACCGAGTCACTGCTCTTTCCAAGCCACGATCGTCGTCCCTTGATTGTCGACGACCTGGCACCTCCGGTGCACCACATCAAGAATTTTCTCTCTTGTTCCGAGTTTCTCCTTGATGATGTCCTTCATGTCGCTGAGTAGCGCGGAAAGTGGGACAGGACCATCCTTGCACGACAATCTAATCGATTCTACTATCTTGGACTCGGATAGTAACGCGAAGGCCATGGGATTGACAGAGTGAACCAAAGAAGTGTCAGGAAATGATAGTTGGGGCATTTGGGAGCGGTAAGTAGAATCTTCCGAAAAGAAGCGATCGAGAATTTCGGCCGAAACATCTTCAATTCTCTCGGGGGACCATGCTGGCCGTCCTTGAATTTTGTCAATCAAGACTGCACTTATGCCTGTGCAAAAATCTGGGCTGGCACCACTCTGCGAAAAGATAAATTTTCTGCATGAAACGTCAATCCTAGTTGTGCATGATGACTCACACAATACGCTGTCGCAATTCCCATCTCCATCTGTAAAGCATCCCGCAATGACGTCTTTGCTCCGCGGCGGATTGCTTCAAGTGCCACTTTAAGGCTCGTGGGGCTGCGCATGTGAAGGGTTTCCAGGGTTTGCTTCGCCCACCCACTGACATGGGTATCGGGGGAACTTGAAAGTGTGGCCAGACTCTCGAGTATCATTTCCACGGAGTTGTGACGGAAAGCGGAGTCCACAGCACTGCGAACAGCACCCATCAATTTCCCTGTTGGTTCGTCTGGCTGACGTTCGCTGTGTAGTTCTTCGATAGTGCAATTGATCTGAGTGAACGACGGGTTTTCGTATTCAGCCAGACGAGCCATGAGACTGGGAATAGTCCTTGAGGGAACAAAATGCGTCGCAAGACCAAGTTCGCTGCCAACGATGTAAGTAGTGGCTCTTAAGTGATGTCTTGTACTTACAAGACCTCTCTACCAACCAATGTCTCCGATGTCAGTGCGAGATACGTTCCTACTTCCCCGTCCATCCTGGACAGGAAAAAGCTTGCCCCAACATCTGGACAGTATCCAATCTTCGTTTCTGGCATAGCAAACACGGTCTTTTCAGTGGCTACCCTGAAAGGCGCGCCAATGCTAAGACCGACACCTCCTCCCACTGATGTTCAAATTGACATCAGAGGACAACGGCGGCGTCAAACTCCGTGACATACTAGTGATGCCGTCGAGGACGGCTATGTAAGCTTTCGGCAACTGGGACAAGATGAAATCCAACTCAAACCTGTGCTGCAGATTAGGCATTGGCACAGCGATCACGACATCATGCTTACTCGTCCTTGAAAAATTGTATGGCCGCAGGACGCGTGGCCTCGTTAAGTGAGTCCTTCAGAACGTCTATTTTCCATGAAGCAATGCAGGTGCACCCTTTTGTAGAAATACTTACTTGCCACGTCTCCTCCAGCGCAGAAAGCCCGGCCAAGTCCAGTCCCAATGACCATGTGACAGAGGTCGGACTTGGACCAAATCTATACAGCCCAAGTATTTGTAACGAATGACGAAAAAAATCGTGCCAAGTACTGACATGAAGTTGGGGTCGCAGGGAATTGATCATTTCGCTATTCAACGCATTGAGTTTGTTAGCTCTATTGAGTACGTAGGTGCGAGCACATCCGTTCGACTGGAAAAGGACTGGCTGTGGATAGATGTAGTGAATGAAGATGGAAAGGGTGGAACGAGCCCGGAGTGATGTACCTGGTCGAGTGGGGAGGTGGCGGCGCCTGTAGACATGTGGGCAGCAATTGCACGAGTTCTGGCAAGTGTTGATGACGATTTATTACGGGACATTCTCGCAATCGTAGTGGCTGCCAGCATACTGTGGATCTGAGTGACCAACGCCTTGGGACAAAACAGCCTTTGAACAGTGCGGGAGTTTCACAAAAATTGCGCATGTGAACTAAAAGTGTTACATAAGGAACTCACCTACGACTTTCTCAGTGATGGACTCGCACCAGCTAATCATAGGAACGAGATTTTACATATCTTCTGGATACTTTGGCACCATCAAATACATCGGTCAGGTCGCAGGCACCGACGGCCTCTGGTACGGCGTGGAGTGGGATGATCCTACTCGTGGACGACATGACGGTGTCAAGGACGGGAAACGCTACTTCAATTGCCAGTATGACTCCCTTCTCTGACTACCTTACCAGCGCAGTCAATTCTTTGTTGGAAGGATGCCGGGTGCGGGGTCTTTCATCCGCCCATCCGCCCAACTATCTCTCGGGCACACCTTCCTGACTTCACTCACGATGAAGTATGTAGAAGCTGAACACGGGTCGGATACTCTCGAAAAGGTCGTCCTTGGATCCTCTAATGGAGTCATCGAGGTCCAAGTGGTTGGTCTTGATAAAGTTAGACGGAATCTCGGTAATTTGGGTCGCCTTCGAGAGGTAAGCCTCGACGGCGAGCTGGTGGCATCTGGTGATGCCGAAGGTGATATTCGTGCAACCTGTCCGAGTAAGATCGGTCGTTAGTTGTTTTGCGTTTGTTTGTTTCTGAGCACAGAGAAGGTATCCGCGGCCTTGACCTGTCTGCTACTTTGCTTTCTACTTGGAAGTCTATAGCAGGAATTACTGCCGAACTGTCTCACCTGGAAAGGTTAGCACTCAAGTAAGTGTTTGTGTTTCAAAGGAGACTATCATTTCACCGGAGGAACAGCAGGAACCGTTTATTACCACTGGACCATGAACTTTCAGTCCTGGCATTTCCACGTCTTCGCGAGCTCCAACTGAACAGCACGCTTATTTCCTGGGCAGAGTTCAGAGATGTCGCAAGGTGCATGACGAATCTACAATCCGTGGAGCTGGGCCACAATCATCTGGAATCCTTGAATGCTCGATCTTCGTCGATGGTTCCAAAACTTCAATCCCTGAATTTCGAAGGCAATTTCTTAAACGATTGGATACAAACAACAGATTCACTACGCGAATTCACTAGGTATGGCCTCGATGACTATTCGATGGCGATATTAACACTATCCGCAGCCTACAACAGCTAGTTCTCTCCGAAAACGGCATCTGCTTCATACCGCCTCTCGACTCGGCGCCATCCCCGCTTCGGTACCTTAAAACCCTTTCCATGTCGAGGAACGACCTGAGGCAATGGCAGCACATAGATGCGTTATATGCTTGGTGTCCTAATCTGGAGTCTTTGCGAATGGCCAGCAACCCGTTGACTGAAGGTACCTTGAATGTCGACATTATAATATCGGCCATTAACATACATATCAGACACTGGTCTCGCTGGACACGCTCGGCAGTTCATTATAGCGAAGTTTCCTTCTTTGCTGGTTCTTGACGCAACTGTGGTATGACCCGATCGGAATCTGCTAATTGATGCTCAGGCACTTGATCGTTCAGATCTCTGTCCGGGAACGAACCGATTGCGAACTGTTTTACCTTTCATTTATTTCACAGCATGTTCCTGGCAATGACCATGAGAAAGCACAGCAACACCCCCAATGGACTGCTCTATGTAACAGTAGGTTCAAGGAAGATCACACCCCCTGTCGAGTCACTTACATTATTCCGTCCCTGGCAGAGCATGGTTCTCCCACTGAGTCATCGGCTCAGAGTGACAAAGATAAGCTCAGCAAGCATCTGATAAGTGAGTTTGTATATTTCTTTGGTTTCCAATAAGTATTTCAACGTGCACAGACGTCGTTGTTCAACAATCTGTCATTCGCCCAGTCAACTCGCATGATCCAGTAGACACAATTGAACCACACTTCTCAGTTAAAGCCTTGAAAAGCATGAAGCTCGGCACCTTTCGGTCGAAGCTCATGAAACTACTCAAGATTCCTGGCTCCTCAAGGCGGGAGGCGATACAGGTGTGGCTCAAATTAAGCGATGGCTATATTCAACTGGACAACGACGGACACGATTTGGAATGGTATGGGATTGAAAACGGGACACGTCTGGTTGTGTATACAGGAGAGTGATAGAAATGTACTGGTCATCATTCCTCACCAGAGTACCGACGTGATCAAACACAGGAATTCCACAGCCGCACCAGGTCCTGAGAAGCGCTCGTCATTGACCCGGCCCAGGGTCGGAATATACGTACCCTAGTTACGCACAGAATTCAAGTTGTATTCGGGTGACGATTGCCGGAGGGTTAACCGCCGCGCACACGCAAAACATAGGCCAATGTACTCGTGAGCGGAACATTCGCATTCTGCTCCAGCTACGGTGGTATCGCGAGAAACCAGTCCTTGGTGCCCAGAAAGACATGGTACCGTTTCGAAACTCAGGACGTTGAAAGGTTGACCACCAATCGCAGAGGGTCCAAATATCCAGACGAGCGGCATCCTCATGGCGCGATAATACGGACCAACGGGTTTCGACCAGTAAGTACAGCTGTTCAGCTCGCCCCATAACACGCCAAAGCCAAAGCTCGAGTTGACCATTCCCTATACGAATTCGCGAGACCATAATGCACGGGTGTCGCTCGGTGTAGTCCACGAACGACGACCATACGTCTTTAACGCGCCCATCCACCGTCGCCATTGGCCTGTCTCATAGCTCTATCGTCGTACCGATCGTCCCTTTCATCGCGCCTGCCACCACGATCGTCACGTCGCCTGTTGTCGACGTCATCCCTGCGGCGGTCATAATAATAATCAGGGACTCTGCGGTCATCATCATAGCCTCCCCGCCGATAATCATCGTACCCTGCAGGTTTTCTCTCTTCATAATCCCTCCTACCGGAAGGCGGAGACCTGGGGCGACGATCATCGTGCTCAGCGCGGCGAGGAGGCGATCTTGATCGTTCGCGACGGTAAGGACGTTCTTCCCGGTAACGGTCGTCACGTGCAGGTCGCTCCTCACGGCGTTCGTCCCGTCGGTAGTTATCGGGCCCACTGCGCTGCAATTGGAACGTCAATGGATCAGAATAATAGACCTGGAGGATGAACACAAACCATATCGTCGTATGCAACTCGAACGGGCCTTCCGCGGAGATCTTTACCATCCAAGTCTCTCACGGCACGGTCAGCATCATCACGAGATAGGTACTCCAAGACACTGAAGGTTGACAGGGTGAGACGGGGAAGTGCATCAATTGTGCGACTCACCCTTGACCAGGAAGGTCGCGATCAATATCCGCAAAGGAAACGCTACCTGCTTCACGACCGAAATCCTTGAGGTCCTGAGGGCCACCGTCGTCAAGATATAATCAAGGGACCACCAGCCACGATGAACCGTGGGACTTTTAAAGAAGCTAAAGTCTTATCCACCAGTTCGTTCTGTACTTACCTGCCAACTAGTATCACGAGAAATGCCCGACACAATTAGTCTGATGCCCGGAGGGCGCCGGGAACGAGCCCTAAGAAACGCGATCAAACATAGCACGGAGACGGTCATCAGGTAAGATCTACCCATAGCCTCGGTCGCTCTCATATACATCTCGACGAGGTCGACTTTCCTTTGCAAACTCGACTACGATGCTAGTCATGGTGATGAAACAGATTTGTAGAGAAAAAATTAAGGCAGAACTCACTTGGCGCCCATGAACGTTTTACCGTTGAAATGATGTACGGCGTCCTCAGCGTCCTGGAATAAGCTCAGCGTGGAAAGGTGAACTCCAACAACCACAAGCTTACCCTTGCATTTTCAAACTCGACGAAACCAAAGCCTGATAGCTCTGTGTTAGCAATAAAGGAAGAACACAGAAGACGAAAATCAACCAGTCATCACTCGGCAATCCACAATGCGACCATAACCGTCGAAAAATTTTGCAACATCATCTGAACGAGCATCAGGGGGAAGCCCTAATAAACGGAAGGTTGTGAATATTGCATATCTGGAGTCACACTGAGTGGACTTACTGCCAAGGTAGAGGCGTCTAGCCATGGTGGTAACAATTGAAAAGACAGGTTGAAGAAATTCGTCTGAGTTCGAATTCATTCACTTTAAGGGTCCGTGCACAGCTTCACTAAGAACCCCGTACACCGCTTAAGTTATACAATGCTACGACGAATAAATTGCAGCCACATAGAATAAGGATCACTGGAAGCAAAAACTAAACAATAATTTCAATGTTGTGACCAGTTGATGGACTTTAGGTCGATGCCCTCTTGCACCATTTCCCACAAAGGACTAGGAAAACATGTCAGTACAGACAAAGGCAGACAAGGTAAAAGTACCGACCTCATTTCGCGAAGGCGATTGACGACGCGGACGATATGGGTGACCACAAAGTCTATCTCCGCTTCGGTAGTAAACCTCCCAATTCCGAAACGCAAGGAAGAGTGGGCCATATCCTCGGCCGTTCCTGAACAATTACTAGCTTTAACAGAAATTTTGTTCGATAGCCTCAACTGTACGTACCAAGCGCACGAAGCACATAAGATGGTTCCAACGATGCTGAGGTACAGGCGCTACCGGACGATAGCGCTATATCCTGCGCAGGATGTAATTTCGTGAAAAGCACCCGACCAAGGCACTCACTTTCAGGGCCATCAGAAGACTCTCGCCTTCTACATAGGAAAAGGAGAGATTGACACAACCAGGATAACCGTCAACATCTCCGTTACGGACGACGTGCTCAACCTGGGAATTTATACCATGCAACAGACGGTCCGCTAGTTGCTTTATTCGGGTATGGTCTCTCTACGAGGTTGCATGGTAAGTATTGGAAGAATCAAGCAATGAATAGATCGGTAAATCGTCAGTACCCCTGCACGCAAAGTCTTCACCAAGCCGGCATTTAATAGCCGCTTGATTCCGCCAAACGGCGAACGTGCAATTCTCATCTTTGATGGACAAGGAAATATACTCACCGCCATTTCCAGTTTTGCTAACCGTGCTGCCTCGCCCATTCCAACCGCGAGTGCCGCGGGTAAAGTGCCACTACGCAACCCGCGCTCTTGTCCACCACCGCTCAAAATTGGTTCAAGCCGAACTCGGGGTCTTCGTCGGACATAAGCAGCACCAACCCCTTTTGGACCGTAGATTTTGTGACCGGAGATACTCATGAGGTCAATGTTTGCCTCATTGACATCAACAGGGATTTTCCCTACAGCTTGCGCTGCATCTGTGTGAAGGTACACGCCGCGATGCTTCCTGATGATTGCGCCGATCTCTTTCATTGGCTGAATGACGCCGGTCTCGTTATTTACGGTCATGATGGAGACTAGCGAGGTGTCCGGCCGGATGGCTGCTTCAAGAGCCTTCAGGTCGATGACGCCATTCGACTGAACCGGCAGATAGGTGATGTCGAATCCCTCTTCACCGAGTTTTCTGCAAGAATCCAATACGCATTTGTGCTCCTGAAAGTCATTGATATGCGATAGCACAAGCATTGCGGTGCCAAGCAACTTACTGTTTGTGTAGTAATGATATGCCTTTTTTTCTCTTGATGAAACCGTGCCACTCCTTTTATGCTCATGTTGTTACTCTCAGTAGCGCCAGAGGTGAAGACAATGTCTTTAGGCTCAGCACCGATGAGATCTGCAACATGCTGAACTCGATGGTGAGATGACGGATAGGTTTTGTATGACGAGACTCGCCTTACGCGCATCCTCGACCGCTCGTTCAGCTTCCCACCCATACGCATGGGTACGACTGTGCGGATTACCATATTGGTCGGTGAGATATGGCAACATCGCATCGAGGACCCTTGGGTCAACAGGGGTGGTAGCCTGAGGAAAGTGAGGAAACGAAAGGACTGCCGTCACGAGCGTCTTCTTTTCTTACCTGCATGTCAAGATAGATGGGTCGCGTCTTCTGCGTCGCAGCGTTCTCACGAGCAGGATTTAAAAGCTTGAACCCAAGCATGTCTGCAAATGGGTCACACGACAGGAAACGAGACAATGAAAAGAGGACAGACCGGTGCGAGGTGCGAAATGGCCTTCCTTGTAAGAAGGCGGAACGTCGACGATCCTAGCTCTTTCAGCACCTGAGGGCTGAACCAGCCCTCGCTGCGCCACAAAGACAGCCCGTCTAATGGAGCGTCTGGTGATACTCGTTGCCGTACTTTGTGGTACTCTTGAAAACATCTGAACGGGAGGAGGTTACCTGAGCTTCCCGAGATGTTGGTGGCGGTCTCAGACGAGCTGTTCCGTGACTGAGCAAGCGCATTCGAAATACCATAACATTACGTAATCGTATTTTACGTCAGCTCATCTCCTGCCGGGTGGAGGCGGCAAGAGGGGAATGCTCCCACTAGTACTAGCGGTATTCCCGGTCTCGGAAGATCCCAGTAGTGATGTACCGGACTTGCTGGAAGTCTTCCCAGGGATGGTGATCGTAAAGGTCTGCCCTTCCTTCAGAGAATAGTCCTTCTTCGGGCCCGGAGGTATGTGTGGAGATGGTGTATCTGTAGCCTGAGTGGTATTGGATGGATTTAGTGCGGCTTTAGCACGCCTATTATAAATACATCAATATCAAAAGCTACTGAAACATTCGTCCGTTACTTACTTGGTAAAGTCTTGCAAAGCAACGTCTAATGCGATATGTCTCAGCCAAACCATTCTTAAGAGTCACTAGCACTGTTCCACTTACTGAAATCAAAGCTATCTGTACGTTCTGCGAATCCCATGCCAATGTATGCCTTCCTTCCAGAGTCTTCCACCCTCACGACAAAGTAACGAGATGAATCCAACACAGCATCGACGGTTGGCTTCATCGGATCATAATCAGCGCGAGCGAATACTGGAAAACCGTCACCAGCTGGATGCAACTGCGAAAACTGCGTGCACTCACGCTCCCCTGTAGCATGAATGAGAAGATCGTCAGTCTAACTGGCCGACGCCTGGCTTACCGGTCTGTGAATCTTCGAACAGCATGACGGCTTTTGCAGCTTTCTCGACGATGCGCAATCTGCCCTTCCACAGCGGATCTGCGAGATCTCCCCAATCATTGGCGCGATGGCCTTCGTTTGCCTTCAAGGGTGGGATTTTGTACACTAGAGACTGTACTTGAGTCACATCCCAGACTTGCAAAGTCTCAATGACCTGAGATTTCTCGCGCGATATACAGGACAGACACGATCTCGTCCTCGAGTGAGTCCATGGAATAATGTGAAAATGGTTTATGTCAGCGCCGTTGTAATTACAACCAACCAATATTTGATGGCGTCCACCTCGACAGAGGCCGTGAAAATGTAAGCTTGTTCCCTTCTCTCATAGTCCAATGAATAACGGCGAGATGTCCACTCAAGACTGGCTGTCGGCTCTGCTTGTGGCTCAATACGCAACCTCTTCTCAAAGATTCGATCCATTGACGCAAAACATGGCAAGTTTGACTGCGTTCTTTGCCTCGGTGACTTTTTCGGCCCGCTTCAAGAACAGAGCGACGGTCAGAACGAGACTGTAGAGTTATTGAACGGGACTCTCGAAGGCATGGTCTGGCATCCTTGTATAACGCGCAGGCTCATTTCGTATCGTCTTAGCACCCGTAAGATGCTATATCATGCAAGGACACAATCCACTCCCAGAATCCGTCACAGAACAATACGCTCGAACTGGCGGACAGCTTTGTAAGGACGTCTTTCTCTTGAGTGAGTCATGGGTACACAAATTATCCAACCACGCACTAATCTTTGATAGACAAGTCTGGGATCGTGTCCACTCCTCATGGTCTGAGGATTGCCTGTCTGGGTGGCATATATAATCCTGGCATATATGATTCCTCCGATGGCCCTCCTGTATGCACCACCGTCGAGCTTAATGTAGCGCGCTGACGTGGGACTTCTAGGGTTTTGCTTCACCTTTCTACACGACGCACACGGTGGAACGGCTTCTCTCCAACACGATGAATAAGTCGCTGAACATAACAGGGAATCAAAACTACGGCTCCCTTGCTGCAATTCGTGATGCCGCATCCACCTCACAGCTGGTTGACATATTTCTCACTAATGATTGGCCGACTTCCATTACATCACATTGCTCTTCACCTCCACCTCCTCCAAAGCATGAACATACCGGTTCTCCACCTCTTGACGAAACTATTCGAAAAACAAAGCCGAGATACCATTTCGCTGCTCGTGCTGGGCCTTCCCCGAAGTTTTGGGAACGTGAGCCGTTTGCTTGGGATGACGAGTCCGGCAGAGTGACTCGATTCGTAAGTCTTGGAGCATTTGGTGAGGAACACGGTGGTCAGAAACAAAGGGTTCGTCGGCCCACTGTAAAGATGAATGCGATTATTCATCCTTCTCCAGTGGTTTTATGCGTTCTCTATCACTCCATCAGCAGCTCCAACGCAACGGCCAACCAATCTCACGAAAAATCCGTTCGCAGAAGCTGCCAGTCGTCTGCCGAAACGGGCCCACGAAACCGCCCACGGTGAGAACTTCATCTTTGGAAACGTCCATCATCCTACAAAACGTCCTAGACCAGGTTTGTCTTTACAATAATACACATTTCCATCTGCCTATTATTGCTGCCTACAGAAACGCAAAGTGGACAATCCAAGAAACCACCTGTTGGCTACAAGTGTCGACGATGCCAATCAACCGAGGTCAGCCTGTCGCCTCGATACGAAGGCGGAATCCGCTCATTTGATGATTAGCATTTCATTGATAGTTGTCCCGAACGAACGAAACCGCCAGAAGGGTACCTATGCAAGATCTGCAACATCCCTGGGCATCTCGTTCGCGACTGTCCGACTAAAAACGCCGTAGGGGACACTGGTGGCCCCAAGCCTCGCGAAGGATATGTGTGCCGCGCCTGTGGGAGTGAGTTGCATTACATCGCTGATTGCCCCGTGGCGAATCAGCATCAACCACAAAGCCAGGACGGGAAAAGAAGACCACCAAAGGAGATTGGACGTATGCCTTGCGCTCTCTTCACATTTAACTTTTTCATTTATGATGTTCAAACAGCGGAGGAGTGCTGGTTCTGTCTGTCAAATCCGAACTTGGCGTGAGTGTGACCTCGAAGACAACTGACGTTCTCCTGATGCATTGGACAGGAAATACTTGATTGTCTCGATTGGTACAGAGTGTTACTTGACGTTTCCAAAAGGGCAGATTATCCCAACACAATCGGCACCAGACGAGAGTGATGTCGCCCGTGTTCCGGGAGGTGGCCATATTCTCATCGTGCCCATCTGCCATCAACCCACATATAGCATGATTCCCGCTGACATTTCACCGCCCATTCTTGATGAGACGGAAAGGTAACGCTCGCCTCTCCGTCAGACTCCGTCCCTTATCAAACTTTATGTAGGTACAAAGTCGCTCTGCGGGGTCTCTTTGCTAAATACGGTGCCGTGCCGGTATTCTACGAAGTTGCTCGGCTGAGCGCCAAAGGCGGCCATGCACATGTTCAAGCTGTGCCTGTTCCCGCTTCCCTGAAAAACGAAGTGGAAGCTGCATTTCTCAGAGAGGGGCGCGCCGTAGGAATAGACTTTGAGCCGGATGCTGAGGGTGCTTTGGACGCTTGTGCTCGCAGCGCACGAAGCTACTTCCGTGTCGATCTTCCAGATGGACGTAAGTTAATCCATCTGATGAAAGACGACGTCCCCTTCAGCGTGCAGTTCGGAAGGTACGTACTAAAGCAGGGTGGTCTCATGATGGGCTCTCAGTGTATTATTCTATAGACAAGTGCTCGTGTCGCTCCTCAACATTACGAACAGGCTCGACTGGAAGACGTGCATTCTGTCCGAGGAGGAAGACAAGGCCGATGTTGAACTGTTCAAGACAGCCTTTGCATCGTTTGATCCATCATTGTGATAGATGGCGGACGAATGGCTTTCTTCATTTCAACACAAGTACTTCTTACAAGTTCATAATTAGGGTAACCAGTCCTCTCTACAATGTACTGTGTGCCGCGGCGTCTAGATTTGCTCGGGTGCCGTTTCCAAACTCTTCTTGTAACTGTGCCCAAATTTCTTGGTGCCTTCCTTTCTCGCAGCCTTGACCATCCTCTCGATCGCATCAAGACCTGCCAATCATCACGATGGTCAGCTCCGCTCTGGCGAGAAACATTCAAATTGCACACGCCTTTATCAAGGTCCTCTAGAGGAGGTCCGAACGACAAGCGTACGAAGTGATGACAGGGGGAATTGAACAAGTTTCTGCGATGAGCGGGATTAATATCAAAGAAGATACCAGGTATCACAATAGTTTGTTCCTTGAGGAGTTCTTCAAAGAAGGTCTAGAGAGAGAGTATATATAGCATATTACTCTAGTAGGTGTGGGACCAACCAAGCCGTTGTTCAATGGGGGAGGGAGCTTCTCTAAGTTGAGCCACATATAGAAGGTCGCATGAGGGGGGACCTCGACGTCGAGATGAATATCATGAAGCCGCTTAAGTACGTGGTCACGCTTTGCTTTGAAGTGCTTCTGCAAGGCGAGCTAGATCACGCAGGAAACTCAGCCATCTCACAATTTACAGTAGCGATACGAGATCACCTTTTCCCGTGCCACATAGCTGGGTTCTAAGAGAGAGATGGCAGCGAGCTGCATACTGGGGACTTGTCAATGCCTGAGGAAAGCAGACGTGCGAATATGAACATACGGGTGGTTCGCTCCACCATCCAAGAAGGACCCTGGCTTCACATCAGCAGTGAACATAGTTCCAGACTAAACAACTGACCTGATTGAGAAAGTGCCGTGATCAAGTTCTTTGGCCCAATAACCCAACACACACGCCAGCCAGGAAGCCGCCAGTTCTGAGAGTTCTTCCAGCAAAAGAATCATGTGAGGGACGTCTTCCCAACCTTTGTGAGCCCATCGATAATAACGATGGAATCCGTGTTGACATCATCCACATATTCAGCTGAAGAGATGGATTTTCCAAAGCCTTTGTCGTTGTCAGGGTAAATATACCAAGAGTAGAACTATGAACATGCGTGAAATATATGAGCTGACCCATATTGTCTCAAAGAGAATGCAGCGAACCTCGTCAAGAATGATAGTTGCCCCCTCCTTGCCAAGAGACACGAGTTCTTTAAGATCCTTGCCACTAAAACGTTTCGGGTATGAGAGACGATTTTAATAGACGTTGTCTGACATACGCAATGACTTGACCTGTCGGGTTTCGTGGATTTGATGCGATGATGACGGAGAACCCCTGGGTGCGAATATCTCTCTATTGACGGCGATCTTGAAATCTAGTCACGAAATGATTTTGGATGAACATACCTTGGTCTGGTCAATGTCAAGACGGTATTTGCGCTGATAAAATTGTTAGCAGTGGAAAGCAAAACGTGAGAGGGATGAACCTCGGGGTCAAGCCTAAGAAGAATCAGCTGCGGGACTACCGAGCATCGTGTGTGGACTCACACTGTCGGGACGGGAACGAGACGTTTGAAGGCGCTTAAGACTTGATCGTAAGCGGTGTAGTCCGGAATTTGATAGGACTACCAGTTGCGATTAGTTGACAGCGGGGTCGGAAGGAAATACAAGCGACGTACACAATAGACGTCGCCGACAACAGCGGCGACACGGGACAGTCCAGAACGACCACCTGGCACTATGCAGACGTTTTCGTATGTATACTGGCTGGCCTTTCCCTGACGATATGTGTGGTTGTACAAGTTGGCGACTGCTTCCCGAAGTGCTTTTTGGGAACTTGATTAGGACGTGTTGTAGAAAAAGGGACATGGCGAACCTTTGACGCCAGTCGTGGGGGCGTATTCCAAAGAATCCAGGGGCATTGGTATGGATTCGGGGCGAGGGTTCGCATTAGGAATGGGACCGACTTCGGGCGCGCCCTGACCAAGATTAGCCCACTCGTGAGAGCTGGCATAACTGAAGCCGTTTGCCATGGCGCGATCGGAACAGTAGATCACGCCGGTGCTGCCCGGATGCTCGATGCCGGGGACGGTTTCTTCATCCTATGAGATCAAGATGGAGATCAAGGTCATCTGATGAAGATGAAGCTGTCACGGACGGGATTGACGGTCTGGGGGAAGAAACCTTTGGGCTGGTGGCCGACTTGCTGGCGAAATATCTGGGAGAGAGTGAGAGTAGCGATAAGGAGATGGCAAGATAAGCGCACCTGGTGAGCCTCTGATTCCTTTTCGTGCTTGAAGTGTTTCATGACTTCGTGGACCTGGAATGCGATATTCGCAACGGAGGGGATACGAGGTAAGTGGAAGTGCATCAAGAAAGCTGATGGGTTGACTTCGTTACAGACCAATTCTCTTATAGTAGGAGTGCCACTGCGAGATGGAAATCTGCTAGTTGGCTTGCTAGAAGGGGCGGACATTACCAGGAGTAGAAGATGACTCGGATTGGGTGGAGGTGTATTTATCCGTCTCTGGTACTAGTACTAGTAGTACCGACCACCGCCTCAGTCGGAAAGTACCGCGCTATCATGTCTCCCCTCGTCAACAAGTTCCTTCCAAACCCCAAATCCATCGCAGTTAGTCACCCAATGTTCACTTTCTTTTTTTCTTTTTTGTCGTCGTCGCTTACACCCAACCCTCTCTGACAGATCGTGGGTTGCCCTTTCAGGTGAGCGTCCGAGTCCAAGAAGATCGCATCAGCTTCCCTGATTCCGTAATCTTCTACAGCGGTGGCCAGGTATGTAACTTGTCCTGAAACAAATACTCTTATCTCTCAGCTGTCACAGCCAAAGTTCGGCGTCGATAAAGGTCCAATCCACCTTGTCGAAGCAGGACTCATCGAGCAACTTCAGAAGATCGGCTGGAAGGTCCACTTTGATGGTCATCACCAATTCGAGGAAATTCAGGCCGCCTCCGACCCCCCAATTGGTATTCTGAAGAACCCGAGGCTAGTTTCCACCGTCTGCGAATCTGTCGCACGCGTGGTTGGCGGTCACGCCAAGAACGGTCAACTCCCAGTTACTCTAGGCGGTGACCATTCTCTTGTCTGTACCATCATGTTTCATACATTTCCAGCACCCTCTTGATAAAATCCGGTAGGCAATGGGCACTATTTCCGGTACCCTAGAGTGAGTCTCGTCTTCACAATGCATGGCAATCCACTGACTTGATCACCCGAGTTCATACCCGGACGCATGTGTTGTTTGGGTCGACGCTCATGCTGATATCAATACTTCGGAAACAACCGATAGTGGTACGCAACCTCACTTCATCCTATCGTCGATCCATCTAGTTTCCAGGAAACATCCACGGTATGCCCGTTTCGTTCCTTCTTGGCCTTGGTGAAAAACTCTCCGAGTTTTCGTGGATCCGGTCCGCACTAAAGCCAGAGCGAATCGTCTACATCGGCCTGCGTGACGTAGACGCCGGAGAAAAGCGTATACTCAAGGAAAACAAGATCAAGGCATTCTCCATGCACGAGATAGATAAACATGGCATCGGCAAAGTGATGGACATGGCACTTGATCATGTAAACCCAAATAGGGATTTACCTATTCATCTGAGCTTTGATGTTGACGCTCTAGACCCGTCCGTCGCACCATCTACTGGCACACCGGTCAGAATTTATTAGCGTGCGTTGATTTTGGATCGCTGAGATCGCTTAGGTGCGCGGTGGCTTGACCTTTAGGGAAGGCCACTATATCTGCGAAGCTATTCACGAGACCGGTCTCCTTGTGGCCTTGGATTTAATGGTTCGCTTTACTTCCTTCTCGGTGCCGCCGTGCTCACTTCCCCACAGGAGGTCAACCCATCTCTGGCGGACCCGGAGAGTGTCCGGCAGACTGTAGCAGTAGGCTGTTCTCTGGTTCGGTCAGCACTAGGTATGCGAGTAGCCTGGATCCATCGCTCTAGAGCTCACTCCTCTGTCGAAAGGCGAAACCCTACTTTAACTTTTCTTTCATTTCAACCTGATGTATAGTAAAGACATCCATGCAATTATGTCAGACTTGAGGCGTGAATAACGATCCTACGGAACGCAGGTTCGAGAGCACGAGAATCGTCCTTCAAGCTAGACAATCTACGCAGAGCTATAGACACATCAGTGACAAAAGTCCGTGGTTAATGATGCGACTTGAATTGTTCGTTGAACTCCCTCCCGATCAACATTCGCCTGATTTCCTGTGTGCCAGCCCCAACGGCATAGAGCCTCGAGTCCCTTAGTATCCTGCCCATTGGGTACTCTAAAGGATTTCTCAGAATTGCTTGCGGAGATTGAACACGACGATACTGACCATTGATGTATCCGTTACCACCCAAACATTGCATGCCTTCCATCGCTACTTCGATGGCTCTGTCAGTGCTGTACAATATCGCTCCGGCGCAGTCCTAAAGATGAACATAAGAAATCAACAGAGATCAAATGGGATGCAGCATACCCTCCGACTGATGTGACCCTTGTCGCATGCCCTGGCCACTGCATACACATACGACCTACTCGCGTTGATCTTGGTATACATGTCTGCAATCTTGCCTTTGCAACCATGTCAACATATGTCACCGACAGCAACGTTGATGACTCGCCTTGCATCAATTGAAAAGTCCCCACCGGCTGACCAAACTGTTTTCGTTGATGAATATACTCGACCGCATAATCAAATGACGCCTGCATCAGCCTGTAACTGTCGGTCTGACACAAACACCTGATCTTCAGTGTTCTTCTTACCCCAACGGACCACCGCTTAACACCAGACGCTCGAGATCAAGCCCTGACATGAGCACACCTGCGCCCTTGTTTACTTGACCGAGGACGTTCTCTATCGAATTCAAAACATGAACAAGATGGTGATAGCACAAACATTGCCGCTCACCGTCGGGTACCTCGCAGTTCTCGAAAACCAACTCACAGGTATCGCTGCCTCTCATCCCAAATTTGTCTAGTTTTTGGTGTGTCGAGAAACCTTTGAAACCTTTTTCGATGATGAATGCGGTTATGCCTTTGGAGCCCAGCTCCGGTGCGCTTTTAGCATAGACGACGAGGGTTGATGCTGACGGTCCGTTGGTAATCCTAAGGAAACGTGAACCTGGGCAATCTTTGTGCCAAGGGTGTTACTGGGCAAACCAGAATTTATTGCCATTCAACCGCCATCCACCGTTGATCTTATCAGCGCGTAGGCTCATGCTAACGACATCACTCCTAAAGAACAAAAGTCAGGACACGGGTCGATACTATACAAAGGGTAAGCCATACCCGCTCCCGGGTTCGCTCATTGCCAGGCTGCCCACTTTCTTGCCGGATACAAGGTCAGGGAGATACTTTGCTTTCTGTGCTTCCGTGCCATGACGATGGATTTGGTTGACGCAAAGATTTGAGTGGGCACCGTAGGACAGCGCGACCGAACCGGATGCGCGAGAAAGCTCTTCCATAGCCAAGGTATGTTGAAAGTATCCCAAACCCAAACCTCCGTAATTAGAGGATACGGTTATGCCAAGCAAACCCATATCCCCAAGTTTCTCCCATACGTCCTGCAAGTTGCATGGGCATGGATTAGCGAACATGGGAGCACTGAACTGACCACCGGAAATGTGTTGGTTCTGTCGATCTCTGCAGCCCTTGGTGTAATCTCTCGTTGTGCGAACTCGAAAACGGCATTTCTGAACTAAAGGACCGTCCCGATGAGCACGTAGCCTCGCCACCCGTGGAAGACGCACCTCGGCCTGTTCCTCACTCAGACCCGCAACGTCGACGTTGTAGGTAGAGGTACACCTGCGACCAGAAGAAAGGAAAGAAGGGCGTACGAACCTCGTACAGCGAATTGCAGGTCTAACAAATGTCATTGTGAAACCACTGACGAAGTAACTTTGCATATTTAACTTGTTCAAATTCGACTGTAAGCGGACCATAGCCGTTGCGAGTATCACGTGATGCTACCAAAGTCTATTCGACACAGAATTTCCGTTGCGACATGTCCGTATCTCGATAGTATTCGACAATTCGTCTATCAATGTCTGCCCATTGCTCGAACCGATTCGCCCCTTTGAGGTCAAGGTCGATGATAGAGACCGCGTGAGGAAATTCGACAGTTGCATCTCCAGAGACAGCCGGTCGACGAGTTCTGAATATCACGGAGCAATCCTTGAACGTCGCAGAAAGCAGGTAGGCCATGAGGTAGCTATCGATGATTTCGGGAGAAGGTGTGGAATGGTCCAGAGCACAATAATCAGAGTGATACGAAGCGATGAAATCATGCAACTGTGAGAGACAAGGGTCCTTGACGGTTGCTAAACCTTTGGCACCTGGGTATGCCCTGGCATGTAGCTTAACAATTCCTTCGATGTCGAGCGCATCGAGCGAGCGTTGTAGATTGGATATAGTCCTTAGCACAGGTGTCTGAAGAAGTGGGAGTAGCGCGGTCGCGAAAGCTTCGTCAACATCTGTGCTTGCTTCCAGAAATTCTCCGAGAGAAGCAAATGACTACGGAGAGTGAGTGTAAATCGAAGAGTCGACGACGACGACAAGTCGTACCTCGGAAGGTCTAATCATTTTCCCGGAGACGAACACTCTCATGTTGTTCAGGGCACCATTGCTCTGCACCCAGCCATCCCAAAGGTCGCGGATAGCCTTTTTCACGCGCACTTGATCTTTGGAGTAGAGATCCAGAGGGCAGTATTGGGTAGGAAGTTTGCCATCTTTGAATTTGAAACGAGTGTGCATGCAGAACCTGCAAGTAGACGTCTTTATCTCTGCAGTCTCCCGGGACAAGTGCGCGAAATTAGGCAGGAACCCCCACTTGGGCTAAGAGAGTTGATTCTCGGTCACGCTGGCGTCTTCTGCGTAGAACAAGGTGACTGCACCTTTATTTCGATCGCCAGAACATCTGTATCTCCGATGAGGTCGGTGGCCAGAGTGCCTTTTTGTCTGGCTTTGTCGATCTGGTCTTTTGCTCGTCGTTCGGCAGGGCGATCGGTGTCGCGCAGCACCTCGAGTGCTGTCAACCATTCGGCGTCCAAGAGTACGACCTCGAGATCAGGAAGAAATTTGGAAGGGACGAGAGCTGCAATGACTGTGTTCTGGAAGGCGATGACAGGATCGTCTTGCACGTCCAACGTTGTGTTATTGGCACCCGTAAGGGCCGTTTTTCGCAGGCGGAGTACTCTGCCGGTAAATTTGGTGTGACTAGGACCTGCGTAAGAAAACACGATCGTTGATCCACCTTCGGAGAGATAAATCCAGTCCTGGGGACTTGTCTGATTGATATTCATGGTGGGTCACTGCAAAATTTGATGTCAAAGCCAAGCCAAGTCAAAGCGTTCCACATACGAATCGGACGAACAATGGGAGTGGACACTGTTATAGAGACGGTCGGTCTGTTTCGAGCCTCATTCTTTCCCCCCTCCTCTCGTATGCGCTTGCTCACAGCGTTGACCGCCAGGCATGCTCCCCAACGAAGCAGGCACAAACACCGTGCCGCTCGCGATGTCAAAGATGCCGTTATTTTAAAAGCTGCGACCGCTGTCAACAAGAAACCCGACATAGTACGACCCATCGGCCTGCATGGCATTTCGAATACTGATGTGAAATTTCAAGGCACGTTCCAGACACCGCGCTTTGCCGGTGGAAGCGCGCCCTCCAGCCCTCTGGTTGAAGGACCTC